>VCJK01000094.1:23298-33364 GCA_024139485.1 Backusella psychrophila | reverse complement strand
ACCCTTGGCGAAATATATCACTCTGCCGATACGCAATTTCAAGATTTTCGAAAAGCACTTGAATGCTACGAACAGACTGAGGGAGAAAATAAAAGCCACGCACTCAGAGGACTTGGCTTACTTCATGAGCACGGTGACTACGTAAACAAAGACTACAAAAAAGCATTCGAGTACTATACACTATCTAGATATAGAGGAAACAAAGGCGCATACTACAATATTGCACTATTATATTACAATGGCAAAGGTGTTGCCCAGGACTTTTTTGCTTCATTCGAATATTTTGAAAGAGTTTTAGAAGATGATTTCCAGGAAGGCAATACATATGTTCTAGTTGAAGATGATACCGAGTCAGACTCTCTTACTGATCAAGAAAAGAAAAAGTACTCCTTTGTCACTGAAAGAATTATAAATAGTGAAGCACACTTTTATCTCGGCATCATGAATGAAAAAGGACAGGGCACTTCTCAAGATCATGAAAAAGCATTATATCATTTTAAGTGTTCCCATTCATTTGGCAACAACAGGGCTAAAGATTTTCTTGAAATACAATAAAAAGAGCGCCTTCATGTTTTAATTGTGTCTATATAAAATCTATCACTTAACTTCTAATTTACATGAAAGGCTGGAAATAACAATAATGTTGCTTAAAAAATATGTATAACTCGCTTTCATATATACTCGTACCGTCACCCAATCATAAAATAAAAATATACAATAACAAATGTCACTTTCAGTTTGGAATAGATATTTATGTGTTCTGTATCTGCGCCACTTTCAAAAAATTGAACTCGTATTTTAACAAATCCCTATCCCACCTTTAAGGGTTTTGCACTGATTCACTTTGCTTTCTTGAATATAGAATTTAGCTACCTCACCCAAAGATGTGACCCCAATAGGCAAAATATAACAATAGAATAGTATATATTCCAAGTCATTTTTTAAAAAAGGGGAGCATTGCAAGTCTTGACTTTTTCAGTATACGCCTCAAAAGTAGGAGAGTAAAAGAGGAGAGGAGGGCTTTTATTATTCGACCCTGCTTCCCTGGGTGAGTGAAAACAGGGAGAATAATGAAATAGCTGAGATAACTTTTAAATTAATGTTGTCATGTTTTGAAACAATACATGTTACAGAGGGTGTTTTACTATCATAAATAATATCATAGACCAACAATGCTGATTGATACAGGTCTAGAATCAAGCTATAAACTATATATATATCTTGATAGTAAATTTACTCAAATTACGCAATTCTTAAAAATAGTGATGCTCTCTCCTTTCTTTGATTTTGAAAAGAGGCGTGTCTATTCCAACTTTTTATTTTTAGAAAAAAGAAAAAAAAAAGCAAATTAAACCATGTGAAGAAGCCTTAAAAATCTTCATCTATCAGAACAATCAACCATAGAAAAAAAAAGAAAGTATCCTATGATTGGGAGATTCCCATATCTTTATACAAATCAGGCAAAGTGTTTGGGGCAAATAAAAACAAAAGATAAACTTTTTTTTATATGGGGTATATTTTATTTTCTTTTACTCTTCTAATCACTACTTTCTCTTCTTCAACAAGTACCTATTCTAATAAAAAATGCGCGATTGGCTTTCTTGTCCATTATCACCTGCCACTTCGGTGCATACAAAAAGCGATGAAGGAACCACAACAGATGATGAATATGCCTTTATTAATCCAGAAAGTAGCAGTGAGTTGGATCTCACTGAGGAAGAAGATGAAGAAACATCTTCCTGGTTATCTGTACTTTCGATATTTGGTGTCTCAAAAAAGATGAGCAGAAGGAAATCCGATTCATCTTCCTTGTCCTCTACTTCATTGAATACAACCATTGAAGGAGCATCCAAAGAAAAGGAAAGCAAATTGGAATATCCCGAGAAAAAATCAGTGGAAGCAAAAGAAGAGCACCAAGATGAAGGTGTCCATCTTTATCAGATGGATGAATCCTGTAGCAATAGCATTGTTTCCACCATTGAATCTGATCATCATATCTTTACACCTGTTTCATCTTCTTTACCTGTGGATAGTCTGTCAAAGATACCACTTAGATGTCTTGAAACCCATTTGACCAAAATAACCAAGGTAAATTAGCCTGTTCACTCTTTCTAGTATATATCTGGTATTTTAACAAAATGTATAATAGATTTGCTGGAATCACGGAGGCAAAAAAGTCCAAATCATGGGAGCGTTTGATGATTGGTCAAGTAAGTTTGTTATAATCATTGCTCACATGGCTTCCTTATCAATTGAATTATATAGAGCCGATAGACTTGGTTCTAGATAAGGAACAAGTGAATCTACATCATGTTCATTTACCATTGATACTCAATAAAGATGTGGAATTTAAATTCATGGTGGATGGTGAATGGCGATATGCAGATGATTTACCTCATCGTAAAGATAAAAGTAATGTTTTTTTCATATATATATATATATATTTTACTAATTTTATTTATTTTAGATGGAAATATAAACAATGTAATTTATATGGAATCTACTGGTGTCAGATAGCATCTCGTTGAAAGATGACTATAAAAAAAAGATCGAAAGAGGATGTAAAATTTTTGTATGAAATAATAATAATAAAAATAATTTGTTACAGTCAAAAAGAGGGGGGGTATAAAAAGTAAAAAAAAAACCAAGTATTTAAGTGCGTTTAGTAGCATAAAGGATAGCCACAACAATGATAGCAATCACCAAAATGGTGCTAAACCCAATCGACATGATTCGATTTAGTTTCTGCCATCGTTCTGCCATTTTACCACCGTGTTCTCTCACATGACGAGGCCAAAATGAGCCCACCCACCACAGCGGAGGGATCAGGAACCCAAACAAAAACAATAGTCCAGGAACAGAGTAGAAGCCGTCTTGATCAAAGCCAGCGACCCACCACGCATTGTGTTCCTCGTCGTGGTGCGGATAAGTGTCGGCATACTGACGTGGTTCAAACTCTGTTGACCTGTATTTTTCCTTTTGCAGCTCTGGCTTTTTATTTAAATCGTTGATATCCGACCAAAACTGGGTCTGTTGAGAGTCTCGCAAGGTGAGCTCAGACGGTTTGTGGGAGGGCGCATCAGAGAGTCGGTTTTTTAATACAGTCGAGTTGAATTGCTTGTCGAGATAGTTGCCAAACTGGTTGTCTTGCTTGTCCTTATCGTCATGGATAATAACTGCTGAAGGCGGTAGCGGTGAGATGCGACTTGGGGTCTCATTGCGTTGCATGAGCTGCTCGGTCAGTTGGAGAGACCAGTCAGGCACTTGTTTTTGACTCATTTCTAACTTGAGTTTTTATTTTAAAAAGTATATATACAGTTTGCTTTTGTATAAGAAAAATAATAAAAAAAAAGGAAAAAGAGCAAAAAGGAAAGAAAACAACAACAATAAATAATAAATAAATAATATAATAAAACTTGTGTATTCTTACCGTTTTAATAAGAAAAGTGAAAATAAGTGCTGTATCACAAGCTTGAATGTCATGATTTATTTTCTATAAATTATCTCTTTTTCCAACAAAACCCTTTTGCATGGATAGCTGTTTATTCCTTATTAGAAAGTCCCTACATTAGAGCATCTGTATAATTCAATATACTTTTTATTGATGTCAATTTAATGCTAAAAACCAGGAACTACTTTTTCTACTTGGTTTAAACACAGTGAAATTACAAAATTGAGCGTATATAAACATACCTTTCTTTACCTACTTTAAGTTCTTGATCCATTTCTATCTTATTATCATCATTACTACCATTGATGTTTTATGACATGGCTTTACATTTTCTTCTTTTTATAGATAATCTATGCGTCCCTTGAAACAGAGGAGTTGGTGCATGCATATCTCACTTCTTCTTCTAATCAAATGACTGTTTTATTGTTGCTATTATTAATATCCTGATGCTTTAATAATAATAACAGTAATGATACTTTTGCTCACTTTTTATATTGCTAAACAGGGTCAATTCAATCCAAAATGGGTGTGCAGCAGCAAGGAATAATGGTGTCTCCTTATTTTGACTTTGAAATCAAGGAGAAGATCTCTAATAGTATAAGTGATTTTGACAGGTAATATTATACATTTATATCATTAAAACAAGAGGGTTCTTTATATATATAGAACACCAGGGATTGATAAAAGAGTCAAAGTATATGTATTCTTAATATCCAACACCCAATAATAAACTGTTATTCTGTCACCATGCTGATGTTGTGTTTGTTGACCAACTCGATGAATATACATGAATTGAATTTATAAAGACAATGGTTAAAGAAAACAACATCTATTTTATAACCGGTTCCCTTTGTTCCGAGCACCCTCTCACAGATGTGCTACTTGTGTAATAGATGCTCTTGTTCGAAAGAGGGACAAAGCTAAATCTACTTTTTTATTTGGAACACCGCTATAGATCAAATTGATTTGGCGTTTTACATACGATTTATTAGAGTTGGTATTTCTTTCTTTCTCTCTTTTTACATCCAATATGTTTGAGACATGAAGCTTAAAGTAAATACAAGAAGATGAATCTAATTTCTTGATTTTACAAGTAACCCCACATTTTCTTTTTATAACCAAGACGAGGGTAAAAAGAGGTAGGGTGAATGCCATTAGATGCAGCATCTGATAATGACTATGATATTAATCTGCATACCACATATCCATGACATAGAAACGACAAAGATGGTCTAGAAGCATTTCAAATGTTATGGATATGAATTACTTTTTTGTTGAATGAATCAAGCCACACCCAGCTTTTAAAGTTAATTTAAAACAAAAGTGTACCAGGGCGACCTTATTTATTTGGCACTTGCTTTTGTCTCATTTTTTAACAACATGCTTTCCACCAAAGTCATTTTGGAATTCTCGAGACTTGTCGACTTTCAAAGTAAACTCAACCTGGTTAAAACATGCCGACGGTTCAATGACTTGATTTCAAAGACAACATTGTTCGAGAATTTGTATGTAGGATCATACAATTTAGGCACGAGAGAAGTCATTGAGCTATTCAAAAGCAAGAAAATAAACGGCTCTCAAGTCAAGAGACTAAATTTAAAAATGCAGGACTTGCCTGGAGAAATTATTCTTTAACTACCCGACATATTTCCCAATCTTACTAGTGTATCAAGCATCAATTCGGATTTTGACAAAGATTATCAACACAGGTTATATTATGAAAAGTGTGCAAGAGATGGTGTCCCCTATAACAAAGACAACTACATATCATCTTACCAATCAACTATAAAGCAATTCATTGTAAACCGAGAATGCAATTGGATAAACACGATACAAGGATATGGTTTTCGTATCTGGCGTCCTATATTGGACATGATAAAACTGTATACATTTCCAAACTTGGTAGGCCTAAGCATAGAAGGGGATCACATTTTTGGCTATCGACAAGGAAAAAAACCCGATGGCGTGTATCTTGTACCGTATTTGGAAAACACACCTTGTCTTAAAAGACGATGTCTAGACTATTGGTCCTTCGACATCAAACAATTGGAGAAAATACACACCCTTTGCCCGTTTATTCAAACTCTAACATTTACGGGAGTAGACTTCATTATTGACAATACCACCCTTCCTAATCCGGTAATACCAGCCAATAATGTGTTAAAATTGGATTTAAGCGTGGTGATAACCTTTGGCAAAGAAAACGTGTATTTCGATTATATTCTACAAAAGTATCCTTATATACAGTATCTACAGTTTTATGCTAGACATTTGACGGCTCATTTTGCGAATAGACTTGGAGGGGAGAGCAAAAAAAAAAAAAAAACTCAAGCCTATTATACAAGTTCTCATATAACGAAATAGAGGATGAAAGCGCAAGATGCAACATTTTTCGAGAAAATAGAGCTAGATTCATTTTCAAAACTTCCAAAGACGATAAAGAAGATGTATTTTAGTGTAGCAGAAGATCAACTGATTAAAGCCATTCCTGAATCTGGCTTGAACAACCTTGTTGAGCTCAATCTTTCATATGCCCGTCATTATTTAGACAAGCTAACGGATATTGAACCGTTAAAATACATGAAGGTGCTGCAAACGTTAAATATTTGGGGAGAATTCGCTGTTGAAGGTGTTTCTTTCCCATCTGTAACTGAACTCACGTTCAAGTGTACTAGCGAGTTTAAACACGACGGTATTTCTATCGAATGGTTTCTGTCATTGTTTCCTTCATTGAAGTATCTTGATCTAAAGTCAAGAAGAACGATTAAACTGGGCGAATTTAGTCAACTTGAAAAAAAAACAAAAAAAAAACAAGTATCCAAATTTAAAAGAAATCCACATCCGTAAAAGTAAAGTGCACTCTAGCTTCTATACGTTTATTAACCATGCCGCCGAAAACCTAAAGATTCTCAACGTAAAGAGCTTTGTTTCTTACTCATCAAACGAAAAGGGGCACCCTATTGATCTGACGGGATTGAAGTTGAAGAGTTTCCATCTGTAAGTGCTCAGTAGAGATACTCGTGATAAGGGAGTCGTTGGTCACAATGGAAGACGCAAGCCAAACTTTTCTCTTCTATTCTCCTGGTGACGGTGTGCTAGTATGTCTGGATGAAAATATATTTAAAAAAATGTTGATAATAGCAACAGTGAGTGTCACATGCGACACTATAGATGATTTCGAAAGTAATACAAAAGTTTGGACCAAGTTACTTTGTGGTTAGAATATTGAACCTGTACATATAATAAACAATTATACATTTGTATGTATGAAATTAAAGTCACTTTTCACTTTTACTTTTTGAAGACGTGTATGCTTTATTTACAAAAAAAAAAACGCCATTTTTTTTTTCAATGCTTGATTTTAAAAGACCCCGTTCTTGCACCCACCACATCATCCATTTTCGAAAGCGCCGTCAAAAAATCACCCAAATCCTGTTGCTGATCCTCTTTATTTTTTGAAAGATAAATGATATCCGGAGCCCTTTGGTTCGCCACTCGGCTACTATACGGTAACGGACTTGAGATGGAAGGAAATGTGGCAGAAACCACAGGCGCCGATGATGTCAAATGATGGTGTGTGTTTGGGATGCTGGTGGGCGCGGCAGGAGGCTCTACCATGCTATAAAATGTCTCGATACTCTGTGACTTGTAATGCTGTGGTTTTATCGAGGAACGGCTTGAATAGATCGAGTTGGAACGTGATCGAAGGGATGAAAGGTCTGTTGATTCCAAGGAGAGAGGATCACCTTTTAAAAACTCACAGGCAGCTTTTAATGTAATGACGACAAAACTAGCATTGTTTTAATTGACACATTCTTTATTTTTTTTTCTATTCCGTGTTACCTTTGTATAGAACCTTCTATTGTTTTGACAAGTCTATAGTATTGTAAATAATAAACAAGACTTGCAACTCTTGTGACATTACTTTGTACAATCACAAACGCCAATAAAGGAATAATCTCATCTGCAGTAACCGACGTATCTTTTTCGAATAAATTTAAAAAAACACATCATTTGTAAAGAAAAAAATGAAGCTTACCAGCATTCTCATAACCATGTTCTTTAATATATTCAACGACGGTGCCCGAAATCAAATCCAAAGTAGATTTGACGGCACTTAATTTCTCCAATGGAGTGACAACCTGATCGACCTGATTAAACTGATCAATGGCGTCTTCAAAACAGGCAACGGACATTTCGGAAAGCGGATATCTGATGGAATAATGTGCCAAAGTGGTCACATGGGAATAGGATAAACAAACATGATACACAAACGTATCTTGCGAACAGAGTAATGGCTTGAGCGTTTGATGCCATATCTTTTTGTGCAAATAACCCATCACAACACTAATTAAAAGTTAATACTGAATTGCAGAAATAGATGTATATATTATTACTTTTCAACGAGTTCCAAAAATTGTTCGTGTTCCGAAGGTACACGACATGAATCACGCAAGAGTCTATTGCGTTGTAAAATGATCTACTATTATACATTTAGTGCGCTGTCTTGCATTTTTATAATAATGTTATATTACCTCACATGTATTGATATAAATGTGTTGGATTCTTTCTACCGTTGTGCGATTATAGCCCTTGATATAAACATACGATGCAATGAATTCTTGTACCGCCAATTTCAATTCATGGATAGCTTCATGGTTTTCAGGAAACATGTTTAGAAACTCAAAATCACTTGTTTATGCAATTAATATAAGGAATTGGATGGATATGACACACTTACGTCTTGAAGTGACGAGTGGGAGGAATACCAATGGCTTGTTGTTGTCGTTGTTGAGATTTCTAAAAAAAAAAAAAATCAAAAAAAGTTGATATTATCCCTTAAATGTTCAAGAATGGACACTTACAGGTGCTTCTCCCTGCAATAATCGATCAATGGATAATATTCGAATTCTTTTTGTATTTAAATAATACGTTTCTTCTGCAATGATGTGTACGGTTCGCTTTTCTTTAAATCCAAAATGAGAGCCTAAGATATCAACAAATTAAAAACGCCACACTCTTGTTTTACTTTATAAAAAAAAAAAAACCTGGCATGGTTGTTACTGAATGTGGATCTACACTAATAATGTTTTGCTTTTGTCGTGTTCCCACATATTGACCACGAAAATAAGGTGAAGGTTGAAAACAGTGTGTTTCTGTTGTAGAAATAATTATGAGTTTTTATATATAATATTATTATGCTTCGTACCGATAATATCCCGTGTAATGGCAAGTCCCTGAATGACCTTTGAATGAGGTATGCAAACAATAGCTGACTGGCAAAACAAGGAATAAAAGTGTGTGTTTGTCAACTCCTTGTAAAACAAGTTTTCGTCCATATCCTCTGCTTCCAACATGGTGTGTAGAAACTGAAAGAGAGAAAGAGAAAAAAGGGAAGGATAAAGTGTCGCAAAAGTTGATGTAACATATTGGAAACTCTGTCCTAAAAATAAGCCCTTTTGCAGCAAACTCTAAAATGAGATTGGACACATTTTTTAGCTGGTTCGTGTGTGTGAAAAAGGGGAAAAGGGGAGAATATCTATTTCTACGAGCAAAGACCTTCTTGTAATGCATATTCAAGTTTTGTTTTCTTAAAGGATAAAGGTGATGTTTTCTTTTTAGAGTCACATCTTACTTTTTCTTGGTTCAAATGTAGTGTCCCAATATGAAGCATGGTCGTCTATTTTCAGCAAAAAAATCTAGACTGAAACAGGTTACCATATTTATAAAATATTTTTTTAATAAAAGAACAACAGTGTGCTTTGGGCTCATTCATTCATGCACGGTAATAGTGGATTCATTATTATCACTGCCATTAATATATATTAGTTTTTAATGATATTAAACCAGGTGATGATAAAAGCTTAGAGACTCATGACATCTATGATGATGTTATCAACAATCTAACCCAACATAATCTGGTCTAAACCATCTCTATTGCTCGCCCTCATTTTTTGTTTTTTTTTTGTTTTCTCGGGTTTACAAGTATAAGAAAAGATACTTCTAAATGAGAATAAGAACAAGAGATGAATCATTATATTACAAGCAAAGAGATGACCATTAATTAATAGCTTATTAGTATATCAACTAGCCGACATAAAGAAACACTTGCTCATCAGTATTGATGTTTTTTTTTTTTTCTGCAAATAATAATTGCCTATTTTAGAAAACGGCACAAAAATAGAAAGGAGTGTGTTTGAAATATATTTTTTTTCTTATTTTTTCCTTTTTCTCGCTCTTCTTCCTTTCAATAACAAAAAAACAAAAAACAAATATCAAGAAATACATGTTTTATCAATGTTGACACGACAAAAGATAATTGACCTTAGACTTGAAGAAGAAAAGTTTTACTTTCCTGGTGAAACGATAAAAGGTATATATTCACAACTTATTTGTAAGACAAGCTACTAAAAAAACTTTTTTGCTTAGGTGTTGTTTTGGTCAATCCCAAAAGCCCAATCAAAGTGAATTCGATTCAGTTGAAATTCACCGGGCTTGTATTTATTCATTTAAAAGAGAAGGAAACAACAACACTATTTAATGAAACGCAGACCTTGCAATTGGAAGCAAAAACGGTGTTGGATGTCAAAGAACATGGCTTTCAGTTTGAATTTG
>VCJK01000938.1:40272-50719 GCA_024139485.1 Backusella psychrophila | reverse complement strand
TTTTTTTTTTTTTTTTTTTGTTAAGGTACCTATATTGTCAAGAAGACAGACTAACTCAGAACATAAGATATCTACATGAAATACACTATTGGGGATTCGATTAAATATCAAGTGATAGATGCTGAAGGAAGATGTGGGTTGTTTAGAACGAACTCACTTGTTTTGAATGTATAATATTTTGAGTTAGTTAGGTAAAGTCTCTTGAGACTTTAAATGTCATCAGTCAGCCATTAAAAATATTCACTTTAATTTATATTGCAAAAATGCAGCAAAAAATAAGTTATTGTAAAAGTGAATATCGATTAATCAATCATATAGTAAAAATTAGTTTATCAAAATTTTCCTTGTGATAAAGTATTTCGAATGACTGCATTCTCTTAATCTATCGACTCTCTATAAGTAAACCATCTGATTGACATGAATAGAATAAACACATATGTTCTCTAGTATAAACGATGGTAGTCAATAGAATGAATAAATGACTCAGATTTTGAGATTATTTAGCAACTATACTTTGATTTGTAGGATACTTTGATATTGTCGCCTAAATCAACTAGTGTTTCTTTTATGCTTAGTTGTATTACATCGGAAAACACGTCATTAATTCTTTAATCGCTCTCATTCAGCCCCAAAAGGCGAATACGATCTCCAATAAACTTTTATTACGTTTATAAGATGTTGGCGAGTCTACCATAATGGTGCAACATATAGAAAGCATTCAAAGAAGGTCCCTATAAGTCCCCTATCAAGCCTCTTTAGCCTCAGTTTATTTTTCCGGTGTATAGCTGCATATGACGTACATACTTTATGAATTCAAAGTATAAGAAATACTAGAAAGTAATACCTTTACTCTCATAGACATTTGAACTTAGTTGTATATCCTCCTATCCATTCTTCTTCACATTTTCTGACTATATTGTATTACTGGTTGAGTAAGGCCGTTTCGAGTTATAACAACTGCATTTGTGTTTCCTAAATAAAGGAGAGATATTTTGCCACATAATTGATTCTATTTTTTAGCTCTTGAAACGCCCTCCTAGATTTCTCTTATCAGATCTATTGAAGAACTCCTTTGGCTGCAATTGATTAAATAACAAAAACAATAACAATAACAATAAAGATACATGTTGGTGTTGTATAAATAAAGATTTAAAAGTAACGATTAGCAAACCCCAAAACATGATTACCCTATTCATTTCATCATATATTGATTTTCCTTCCATTTTACAATATCTCAGCACTATCCTTGAGCAGATATAGGGCTTTTTTTTCAAGAGAAGAACTCCTTTCAACATCAAAGCAGGTTAACCAAGAATGTCGGTGTTTTAAAGCTGAAAATTTTTGTCAGCGTTATGTTTATTTTTCTCTTGTATTTTCGTCAACAAAACGACCATTATTACTCAGTTTGTGTGTGGTGTGTGTGTGCTGTATTGGTGCTGTATTTGTCTTATTTATTGCTATTCTTTTTTTATAATAGTTGGATTATCTTTGTTCCAGAAGCACCAGTTATTGAGATTTAAAAACACGACAAGAGCATGAACCTCGAAATGTTAAATTTAGAAGGTATTCAAATGAACGTAAAGAGCTTTAGACTCTGCGTATTTGTCTTGGACGAACTGTTATCGTGTTACGACTGTTGCCAATTTTTGGCACCTGTTCCTAAAGCTGCTCATGTTTACCATACCGAGATCAAAAAACCGATGGACTTTTCTACCTTGGAGCAACAACTTTATAAAAACCAGTATGCTGAATTCAAGGACTTTGCAGCCGATCTACAGTTGATTTGGAATAACGCAAAGTCTTTCCACAGACCTTTTGACCTTCTTTATCAACAAGCGGTAAATTTGCAAACAAAATACGATAATATCATGAAATTTGTACAAGGCGGTAGCAGGTAAATAGCAATGACAGTAGCATCAACGATATCTTGTTCAATGACTTAATAATCCATCATCATTTGTATCTTAGAAAGCCCAAGTTCTTCTCTACTTCTGTTCAAAAGACAGATGAATATGCTAGAAAGTCGGTACCAGAAGAACGTATAACAAAGGCCCCTGTCCTTTACAAACAAGTAGAAACACGTTCAAAGAGGTATGGTAGTATCAATATTTGTTGTTTCTATCTTCTTAATTGACACAATAACAACAACAACAATATAACAGTGTGTTGTATTTCATTCAAGCTATTGGTGAAAATGATACCAATGCTAAAAAGATCAGAGGCTTTACCAACACCCGGTTCCTATTCCAAAACATGAACTATTCATTTTTCAAATACATGGAAACCAACGACCGCGACGCACTGCCATTACCACGCTTTTACATTGCAAAGAACCGTACACTCTTACACGAAGCACAGCAAAATCCTGATGGTCTATTAGCCATCCTCTACAACCTCAAGACTGAACCAACATCCAACCCTGACCTTTTACATTTAAACACAACCGTTATCTTGACTGAACCGTTGGGCGAAAT
The DNA here is from genome assembly GCA_024139485.1 of Backusella psychrophila. NCBI lineage: Eukaryota > Fungi > Mucoromycota > Mucoromycetes > Mucorales > Backusellaceae > Backusella > Backusella psychrophila. Next base: position 48,245 of record VCJK01000938.1, on the reverse strand, counting down.
TCATGGGTTTGATATTGCATCGATGAACGATACTGATAATAAGTATGAAAATTGCCCCAAGGCTTGGATCAAATTAAGGGCAATCAAGATTGTACATAATGTCGATACTATTATCAATACGACGATGGAAAAGTCATTTTTTAGAAGAGCTTACAATACTTTTCGCATCTCTCCAAAAATACCCGCAGATCTTAAAAAGATTAGAAACGATCAGGTTGCAAAGCAGTTTGTGAGGGCCATTCTTGACCCAACCTCGTCAAATAATGGAGTGATGGAAGGAACGGCGAGTAGACCTGTGTTGTCAGAAATTGTAGAGGAATTAGGATCAAGTCAAAGTGGAGGGAATAATGATGCGATGGGAGAGACAAGAGTAGAGGAAAACATATCTAAAACGCCAACACCGTCACCATCGCCATCACTCGGGCAACCTTCACCATCGATACCATCTGCTCAATCTACCCAATCACCACCTCCTTCATCAATATCAAAAGCAGTACTTCATAATAATAATAACAACAACAATAATAGCACCACCACCAGCAGTAGTAGTAGTCCAATCAACAAGGTGAATAACACTGGTATAAAAAAGGTAATCATGACAGTTGAAAAGAAGCCACCTACTGCTGCACCACCATCCAGCCCCACACCACCCAAAATCGTGATTCCTAAAAGATCAATAACATCCATTTCAGCTGCTAGAGCCATGATTGAAGGTAGAAGCCTACAGCAATCTCAACAAGAGGCTGTCAAATCACCAGTATCATCAAAACCATCATCCGCAGCATCATCCCCAACCCAATCACCTTTGACCACGTCCCCCAAAAAAATCACCTTGTCGTTCCAACGTTATCTAGAAGGGGAGCAGGATGATCAAGTGAGCTCAAAGGAGTATTATTTGGAGAAATCAAAGGAATCATGGAAGAAACTAAAGGAGTGTAAGTTTTTATTTTAAAAGGGGTTGAATATGATTTTTGATTTATCATTGGTGTTATAGTTGCAAAAGAAAAACATGTCAAAATAAGCAACATAAAAGACTACATTTACAACACATCCGCATTCCCTAACGCCGAAGGATATTTCAAACATGTCTATTACCTACGCGATGACAATGGAAAAGTCATCCAAACCTTCCGACGCATGACCATCACTCAACGCACCACCGAAATTGCCAGTTTGCTCAACTTGAAGGGCTTGGATCACGTTGGACAGATCACCGAGGTATTACAGGAAAGTCATGGTGAGGTGATTGGTCTTTCTATGAAGCGTTATCAAAAGACACTCAAGCAGTATGCACATGCACACTCACACCATCGACTGACTGCGCATCAAAAGATGGATTTGATTGTTCAAATGCTGGAGGCAATACGCACCATTCATTCTGTTGGGCTTGCGCATCGTGATTTATCCGAGGTGAACTTTATGGTGGATGAAACGGAGGAGACGTTGGAGGATGGAAGTCTAAAGGCTAATCTTTATCTGATTGATTTTGGTAAATCAGTGTTTATAAATCCAAAGGATGTGAAGCGGTGGTGGACAGAACATCCAACTATAGAGAACAATAATACGAGTAGCGAAGAGGATTCCATTAGTGACAAGACGACACTAGATGGTGAAGTGGTGCCAAAGACTCTGGATGAACTGGAAGCATGGTGTGAACGTTTACCTTGGATCTACTCCAAGCCCGACCATGGATATCGTCTGTATCGCTCCATCCAAACCCTTCCTCGCAGTCGGTTTGACAATGATGTCTTGCTATGGCTTGTCAATCCCATGGCCGAGGACATGTACTCCCTTGGTACCATTATTTGGAAGATCTTTGCCGAAACGGAGCCCTGGTACGGTATCCTCGACACTGATTTACGTAGTCTAAGGGAAACAGTCTCAGATGACTATCTGATAGAGCAAGCACTTTTAAGGGAGGTTTCTGGTAAACTCAGTCGAGATTTACTTTTGCAGTTTCTTAAAGTGGGACCAGAAAATCGCAAATCAGCTGCAGACATTCTGAAATGGATACAGGAACCCAAGATCAAGAAGAAACTCATACAGGAATGGCAGGAACACTCGCCTGTGGGTCGCCAGAAGCGTCATGCAAAGGCATCAAATCGTTTTGAGGATGAACAGGCGAGTGAAGCAAAGATGAATAAGAGAAGAAAAAAGCAGACATAATATCTCCCCTTTATATAAAACATCAGAAAAAAAAAAAGAGAAATGTACATATGTTTTAAAAAGAGAAAAAAAAAAAAACAAGTTTATACTCTCCCCCATTACACACACATACACATACACACATTACACATCCGCATTATTGTTCTATGTATTCAAATGATAATAAATAATCTGCACATATTTCTTTTCTTCTTTTCTTGTTTTGATAACCACGATGACTTTCTTATATATATTCGAAAAATTGTATTTATAATAATAGTAATAGTGATAACAGTAATTAAAATGGTAGAATAGACACTGCTCGACCGCCAATATATGAGAATCCGTATCTCAATGTAGGCACACCACCCGGGATATAAGAACCAACATACCAAAGCAATGCAACAATCTGGATGATGGCAGCAATGATTGTAATAATACCACTACGAAGCTAATAATAATGGTTATTTCATGATTTTACCGATCAAGTTTCACTCGGTCACTTACCCCAATCGATGCATATAAAGTTAAAATCATGGATCCAACATAGCTTAGTGTAAAGGGTAATCTCTCCATGGAAATCATGTGTTTGATATGGGACCAAGGTCCACGTAATAGAGCTATACTAACAAGCACCAAAATACTACCCACTGTTTTTGTTTTGTTTTGTTATTTTAAAGCTGTTATTCCCATATCACCCTTTTATTCCCGTATCTTGCTTACATGTGAAAGTGGCTGCAAATTTACCAGGGAAGATGGGAAACATTGGTATGAAGAAAAAGGACTAAAAAAGAGTGAGCCTACTATGATGACAGTGTATGGGGAAAGCACTTACCAAAGTAAAACAACCAATGCCTAGTGCAAGACATAAACCAAAAGCCATGACTCTCTAATCATATACAAAGTATAAATATTCCTTTTCCTCCTTTCTACAACCTTTGTCTCTCTTTATGTATGGGGTTTACCTCTACACGTGAAAGTTGATAAAACGGAGGCTCCTCTTCCTCTGTGTTATTTCCAATGGGGATATAACCTTGTACTGTGTTACTGACATTAGAGAAGGTGCTGCTTGCAGATTCACGAAAGTTTTTAAAGATGCCACTTCCACCATTGCTGCTGCCTCCGTTTGCAAGAGGCAGTGAGATGCCATTGTTTCGACTGGAGGAGGATTGGAAGTTACGAAGTGAGTTTTTAAAGGTATTTTCTATTTGAGACATATAAGAAAAAGAGCTTGTGTTTTTTTTTATTTTTCATTGTCAGAAGCTTAATATTCACGCCCATCCAGTCACGGATCTCCCTTTTGGATCCAAAAAAAAAAAAGCGGATTCAGTTGGTTAAAGCACTCATAACTTGGTATCTCATCATGATAATAAATATGAAAGCAATAAGTGCACTGCTTTGTGGAGAATGTGTGGATAAAAACGCCAAGAGAATCATAAAGAATACTAATATAGATACTAGGCCTAATATCAACTAGATTTCTTATTATTGACTCTTAATATATTTTATTTATAAGGTTCATACTTGTATAAAACATAATCTGAAAAACTAAGAGAGTGCTATTAGATTCAAACGTTTAGCTGTAATTCACTACCAATCATTCATGCTTTATTATCACTGAACCAAATCCAAGAGTCCTGTGGAAACTATTCAAGACAAAATTAAAGAATAATGTTGAAAGCAACCATTTGTTTCTTTTGAAATGGTCATAGCTCAAACAAAGCCATTAATTCATGTCTTGTATTTCTGTGATGGTGTAGAACAAAATTATAAAAAGGTTTTGCACTATTATAGGACTCTTGCAATAAATGACGATTCAATTAGAATGCACCGTCTGGCTTTAATGTATTTCTACGGAAAAGGTGTTTTGGTCGACTACAATTGGTCTTTTACGATTCTCCAAAGGGTTATTGATAACGAAGGATGGAATGATTATCGTCAAAAGTATAGCTATGAAAGGGAATATGTCACAGAAAGACCATTCGTATATCAACAAAGCAGCTGTACTAAATCCAATCCCCAAATTGATTTGGTATATTGCACAATAAACATTACCAGAGTAAAAGGTGAAAGTAAATACTATATTGGCCTAGTGTATAATAAAGGGCTAGGTATACTCCCAGATGAAGTAAAAGCTCAGAGTTACTTTAGAGAAGCTTATCGAGATGGATTTCAACGTGCCCATAGTGAATTTACGTCTTATTTTGATGACTAGAACGAATCCAATAACTATTTTGGCTATTATGGCTATGATTTTAATTATTCTAATGACTTTTAATAAATATTCTTTTAAAAACATGGCCTCCCTTATAAAGAAAGAAAGAAAGAAAGAAAGAAAGAAAACTCCCTAAAACAGCAGCCTTAATATGTCAAGATTTAAGTTTTACTGGACTTTTTTCACTCAAAAAAATAAAAATAAATCGCTTTTTTATTATACCATTACCACAAGCTCCTTTAATATCGACTAATTCCACCAAATATTAAGCAAGCTGACCATCACACTCGGCCACTTGATTGTATGGAACATGAATCTCTACCCTTTCAGAAAACCTTTAGTATTTCCATCACCTATGCAACAAGTCTACAAAAAGTATTAGAATATTGAATGAGGATTGTAATGTTGGAAATAGGTATCCATGTAAATAGTTTGGATCTGGGAATACCAGAGATATTATTACCTATTTTACTTGGTATAAGAAGGTGGAATCTCACTTTGTATCCCTGATTATAAGAATGGTTAGAAAGCACTATCATTCATGTTGAATAAAGAAAAAGAAATGATTTATTGGGTCCAGACTCTAGTTTTACAAAAATATCAATAATAAAAATCACCCCTCAAAATTTCTAGTCTTCCCCTGATATCATTAGAGATATGATGATGAAATACACTGTCTGTTTTTCATCAACACCACACCCATCATACCACACAAATACAAATGTAAATTATATAGAAGAGGTTTTATTTTATTTATTATGATGAAAAAGCATATACTCAATGGTGACTACCTCAATCACTGTCTTGGTCAATCTCGTCTTCCACTTCCACGTCCAGTTCCATCTCGTCTTGTTCTTGTTCTTTGTATATATAATGAATAGTCGGAATATCATTAAACCGTACTTTCTTTGTTGGTTTTGTTGGTTTTGTTGTTTGTACACTGCTTGATGGGTTATTTGGATAATGATGGTTATTTCTAATATATTGGGAATCATGTCTATATTCCTGGTTTTTAACGATAGGCTTTCGCTTGACAAAGCTGCGGGTAGCATGGTGTCTATCATCATTATTGAGAGATGCATGACGAGACACACCGTGGTGTCTCATCTCCTGATCATAGTAGCGGGTAGTTGGTATATCTTCATATGTATAGCTATGCTGGTGTTCATTGTATGGATAATGGTAGTGGCGTGGATGGTGCTGGGGCGGTGACATCGGACTATGAACCGGAGATGGTATATAATAGCGTGGTGTTGGCGGCATAAAAGTAAGTGGAGGTGAGGGTGAATGATGATTTAATAATGCAGGATTGGATTGGTCAACAGATACAACGGTTACGGTTGGTGGACAATGGATGACATAGTCTTTTTCCATGGGCACAGTCGCATACATTTGTTGAATGCGTTGGATGAAGCTCCATAGTTCGGAGGTCATCTGTTGACATTGGGAATTGGGCAGATTTTCATTTCTCGGATCTGGATTATGCTCACGAAAGTCAAGGGCAAGAATGGGTTGGGTTTTATCGGGTCGATCGTCTTTAATTTCAGGACTTCTTCTAAACTGCTTGATACCGGTTACTATGTGTAATAACAGTGAATAAATATAATGATAATAATAATAGTATATAAAATACCCACTTATAATGACAGGCGGGAAGCCGCTACTCGTTGTTTGTCTCTGAATCAGTATGATTGGATCTGGTGTAAGAGACGAGCAATGGACAGTGAGCAGTACAGGCTGGTTTGGACCCAACTGACCGTCACTTTGGTACTTTGTTATCTGTGAATGAGCCAGTTTGGTAAGTGTAAGTTGAGAAAAGGAGTTTTTTGTTTACAGGAGAAAGAAAAGGAAAACCAACTTGTTTGTTTACATTATTTATTTATTTATATATTTAATTTTTATTTTATTACAACAAATAAATAATAAAAAGGGAGGTGCACAGCGAAAACAATAAAAATCAAATAATAAAAATAATAATAATAATAATGTAAATATATAACCATCTCAAACATAGGGCTTCTCTTGGGGAGCTTTGTTTGTTAAATATCGATGAATACTTTACCTCACAAGTATGTATATTAAAGTAAACGTTATTTTTGAATGATATTAAGGAATATTATATAGGTATGCAATGGTTGTAAAACAAGAAATCTTGAGCATGTTGAGGACAGTGTTGGTGAAAAGTTGCATGCCACACTTCACTGCAAGACGTGTAGTATTGTATGGAACCGCGATGTAATGGCTGCCAAGAACATGTGGGACATTGCTTGCGCAATATGGCGTAGAGAGGGCCGTCCCGATGCGTTCAAGCCCCCCACCACAAGAGCCCCAACAGCTTGGTCCTGAACAACAGCAACAACAACAATAATAATAATAATAGTAATTTTTATTTATTTTTATATCGCCACAAACAACGTGGTACGCAAGTTTAAAGATGCCAGCTCCATACACTACACTTTTGTAAATGGTTGCCATGACAAATTCTGTCGACCTAATTTAGACATATAATATAAACATCAAGATATTACAATAACAATCATGATTTACTTACCTTGCATTCTGTTATCTGCCATAAAAGGTCTTGCATTGCTCAATGTAATCATATCCTGATGCATTGGCTGCGGTGTCCGAGTAGGCGAGTGCAACCCCATCCCTGCTGCCTCTGCTGCAATGTTCATTCTCGCCTTAATTGCACTCCTTCTTTGTGAATGGTGCCCGGTTTCTCCATTTGTATTGTTGTTGATATTCATTAAAAACTGTTCATCCGTCAGCTCATGTTCAGGTGGAATGGCAAATGCTGTACGGTGTGTCTTTTGGGGTTCTCGATCTGGCAGTGTCACACCTCTTCTCGCTCTTATGCCTCTTCTCTTTCGTCTATGTATTATAATATTAACTCAAATTAAGCATCAAAACAAGTAAATACTTGGCTTGCCTTGTTTCTCTCATACGATCCTTTTCCATCTTTTCAATTTCAACATCCGTCAGTTCGAGTATAATTGGTGTAAAGCGCTCAACGAGACTGTGATCACGAACAATGCCATTTACACTGGGCAAAAAGCAATGTCGAAGATCGTCATCCAAAATACCCGTTCCATCAAACTCGTAACCTGCTAATAGTAATGATTTGGTATAAATATGGACTTGCTCTCTTATAGAATGAGCAATTGCAGTTCTATCGTAATAATGAGATGAAAACACTCTCTCTTTTGAATATTACAACAACTTACTTGAATTCACCCCCAAGTCCCAATTCAGTAGCCAATCGCTCTGCAAATGATTCTGGCGAGTTTTTTGTGCAAGTGATATCCCATTCAAACTGATCAATCAATTCACGATTCCCCACTGTAATATCCAACTTGATCAAGGTACGTAATTCGCTGTATTTTTTGATGGGTTTTTCATCCTCTTCCTCGTCTTTGGGTTGTTGCACTTGCAATTCCTTTACTTGTTCATCCTGGTTTGATATCAGCATGCTCGCTGCATTTAAATAATAATCATCCAATTGTTCGCGGATCGCTTTTGCTATTTGATTTGCAATAGGAGGCGGTAGTTTTAAATCTTCACACATCACTTCCCCAAACTGTTCAGGTGTTACCAATGTTTCTATAATCAT
>VCJK01000938.1:26270-38402 GCA_024139485.1 Backusella psychrophila | reverse complement strand
GTTTTTTTTTTTTTTTTTTTTTTTTTTTTTTTTTACTATTTTGAATAGTAATAGTGAAATGAAATGACTATTTATAGAGTATAATAGTCATAAAATAATAATAAACACATCTTTTAGTTTTCATCAACAACTCACTAGGAACGACATTGACACTATCATTTTTATCATTTGGAGTTGCCCCCCTTCAGTTCTATATGTTTAAACAATCGAGCGATATAAAATATAGCATCTTCATTTTTCTCTCCAACAAAAAACAGTGACAACAAGACATTATTTTTAGAATTTATTCGGTCATGGTCAAAATTTTACATTATTATTTGTGGTGATGACTGTTGTTGTTAATTATTTTCTTGTGCTCGAATCACTAGCAACATAATTCATATGAATGGAATCATTGACAAAATAGTTGTATTTTTCATACTGTAAGTAGCGTATTCACCACTGTTTTTTTTTTTGGGGAGTGGCATAAAGATGTAATCTACTTAATTTAAGAATGACCACATTTAAGGTATTGTTGGATACATTGTGTAAATAAAAAAAATGAAGTTATATATAGCGCCATTTTCCTTCTCACTTTTTATATTTTCATTTCCCTTTTTTTTTTTTGATAGCAAATATATCTCTAAAATGAACAATCTACCAGTTGAAGTTTTTCGCGCTATTACGCTACACCTTGATCAAAAGGAAAAACTAACCGCCATGACCGTATGCAAACAATGGGAGTATCTTATCAAAAGACATTCCTTACTTCATACCATACGACTCACAAGCTATAAGCAACTAAATAATTTGATTCTAATGGCAAGAAGAGCCGACCTAGAAAGCTCTAATTGCCAGAAACTAACCTTTGACCGATGCAAGGACAAAAAACATCCAAATTTACAAGACCTTGATAGATCTCTACCTCAAGAGCGGCTCGGGATGAATCCCCTTGTGCATTTTAACGCACTATCCAAATTTGTCAACTGTGATGACTCGGGATATATGATGATGTTATTAAGTCGTATCCAATTCAGCAATTTAAAAAAGTTTGTGATGACCCATGCCATCTTTGATTTGAACAGCATCCTTGAAATAATAGAACAAACTCCATCACTTACCGAATTCCATGTGCAAGCGTGGACCATGACGACTGTAGTACTTGAGCATATACACTCTATTTTACCGTTACTAACTAAGCTAGCTGTCAGAACGTATTGGCTCTATTCCAATATATTTCCTAAAAATATCGAAGCAAAGCCTCTGGTAAAATCCCTTCATATGGAATACGTTCATGCTTATCCGGATTTAGAAGCACGTAGCGCTTTTCTCGAACACTATGTAGCTAGAAAGTACACAGATCTCTCTGATCTCCAATATGGCATAAAACTGGATGTCGGTGATCGAAGAAGAGCGTTACTAGAACGTGCCAGCCCAACCCCGGAATTGCTAGAAAAAGGACTTGGCGCACTCTTTCATACATTGGGACCCAAGCTCGATAGAATTTCGATAACGTCACCAACCATTCCAGAAAATATATTCGAAATGATGGATAGATACAACTGCAAACCATCCACCATCAGTCTTAGACCCAAGGCTAAAAACACAATGCTACGCTCGCTTTTACAGTCGAATCAAACCTACTCGATCCGAAAACTGGTCCTTTCAAAGATAGACATGCCCATGCAAGTACTGTGTAGATTAGAAAACCTTGAAGACCTCTCCATCGATTTCGAATATCCTAGTCTTAGCAATATGATGGGCGATATCTCCTCCCTCATCGACATGTGCCCACTCTCCTTAAAGGCGCTCACACTTTCCAAAGCGGTTTTGATCTCAAAGTATACGCCACCTGAACGACCTCAACTTGAGCGAATGACCTTTTATGACTGTATCTTTAAGGAAAAGGTGGATGGTGCACTCACCGTTGGTTTTCCGCAACTCAAGCACATCTCGGTCAACTATTGTACATTTGAGGAGAGTGCACTTTCACTCTTGAGTATCAACCTGGTCTCGTTTCGAGCCATTTTTGACATAGGATCTTGTTTACAAAGGAGCTGTTTAACCGTAAAGACGCGTAGAGAGAAAAAATACTACTTTAAAGAGACCTATGGGAATGAATGGGATCCTTATCCAGTGTTTGGTGAAGAACCTGGGTTTTGTATTGAAAAACCAAACATAGCTTATCATGGTACGCCTCTTGACTTACCACACTTGGCTCTCTACTGTAGTTCAGTGAAGGATATATATTATGTTGTTTGTAAAAGAAGATGGTAAAACATTGTAGTATGAAAAATAAAATGAAAAATAGTTATTGCAAACATGTCCCCCTCCCCTTTTTTTTACAATTTCAAAGTACAAAGTGATGAATAATGCTTGATGCTACAGTGTAAACTGGAAATTGAAATGTTGCTTGATAGACTAAAATATATTCTATGTTCCATTTTCAAATAGATAAAACCACATGTCATTGGCCAACTTGTGTTTCTTCTGCAAAATAGGAAAATGTACGCTGAAAGATAGGTTTAAAAATGTAATTCTATTTTTCAGATCATTCCATTAAAAGGTATTACTAGTTTATATTGTACTGACATTTTTTCATACCGTTTATAGACCATAAAAGCTTAAAAATACCCTTTCCAAATGTTAAACTAAAAGAGCGGAGGGGAAAGATTTCAAAAACGAAAAATACAAATGAGGAAGGTGTGGAAACGTCATTTACCTGCTATAACCGGAACTAGAAATCCAATTGCATTTACTATATAGAAAAAACGAAAAATACAAATTAGGAAGGTGTGGAAGCGTCATTTACTTGCTATAACCGGAACTAGAAATCCAATTGCATTTACTATAAAAAAAAACGGAAATTATAGTAGAACCTCAACATCATTATACCTTTTATATATTAATAAATTCATCATGTCTCCTCGCAGTGTCCAATTCGATAGCCAAGGTCTTAAACTCGCCGGTCTTCTCTGGGTTCCCGCCAATACTGATACCAAAAAACATGCTGCCATTGTTATTGGCCATCCTATGGGTGCTGTCAAAGAACAAACTCCTAGTGTCTATGCCGAGCACCTGAATAAATTGGGCTTTGTTACTCTTGTCTTTGATGCCGCTTACCAAGGTGAATCCGAAGGCTTGCCTCGCTACTTGGAAGATCCCTCTCACAGAGTGGAGGATATTAAAAACGCCGTCTCTTACTTGACCACGTTGGAACAAGTCGATTCTGACAGAATCGGTCTTATTGGTATCTGTGCGTCTGGCGGGTATGCTACCACTGCTGCTCAAACGGATGTTCGTATCAAGGCCCTTGCAACCATCAGTAGTGTTGATTCTGGTTCTCTCATCAGAGATGGTTTCCTAAATACCAATACCGCCGAGCAATTACAGAAGGGTTTGGCTGAAGCTGCCCAGGATAGAACCAATGAAGCCAATGGCCAGGCACCTCGTGTCGTTCCCATCATGCCCACTGCCGAAATCGCGGCCACCTTGCCCGATAAGAGCATGTTCAAGGAGTATTACGACTACTATGGTACCCCTCGTGCCCAGCACTGCAGAGCCCCTTGCGTTTATCTTGCCAGAAGTTTGGACAAGTTGGTAAACTACCATGCTTTCGATCAGGCCGATTTGATCTCTCCACGTCCTGCGTTGTACATTGCTGGCTCCATTGCTGACTCCAAGTATTTAAGCGAAGAAGCTTACAACAAGTCTGCTGAACCCAAGGAACTCTTCCTTGTTGAGGGTGCTAATCATATGGATTTATATGATATACCTGAGTTTGTTAATCCTGTTGTTGAGAAACTTGATACCTACTTTACCCAGCACTTGTCTGCTTAAAATACTTATTTTATTTAGCCTTTTTTTATAATAAAATATATACTTTTTGAACCATTATAAATACAAGAAAAAGTGTATTGAAAAGAATATAATTGTTTATGTAATGACATTTATTAATTTTAATATGGAATAGATATGAAATTAAACTTTTGCAAATAATCGTTTGTCAATTCTCAACTTTAGCGCCATCAAAAAGAAAGCGCTCACCAAATACACGACGCCAGTAAACATTTTATAAGTGAAAAAAGGAGGAGTACTTACGTTTGAATCAATGGCACTGGCAATGTTGGTTCCAAATTCAGAGATAACATTGGATACTAATAAAATAGAAAGTGCTGAAGGTAATTTTTTCAAACCAACCAGATATGCGGGGATGGATGATAACATCATGTAGTATGAACCGCTGGTTAGACCAAATACGATAGCAAAAGCCATTAGAGTTCCATATGTGTTTGCAAAAGTCCAAATCAGTAAGCAGCTCAAAGAAGTAATTATTTTCGCGACGATATCCGAGTTAATCATACCAATTGTATCCGATAACCATCTATTAAATATCCAAGATCATGAGAACGAAGCCCTTTTTTTTTTTAGAAAATAAATAAATATAATCTTACCCAATGAGGATACGTCCAACAAAACTACTAGCAGATGTTACTGCGATTAAAGCAGTTCCTTGGGAAGAAGAAAGGCCAAGAAATGTTGCATGTGCTATAAATTAGCGAAATATCAAAATTAGTTTCTTTTGCTATGTATGATACTATTATTGTAGGTTATATATATTTTTTTTTAAAAAAAAACACTTACATGGTAAAATGAAATATGGGACAAAATAGCCAAACAAACCAATATCAGATCCCACCAAAAACAAAACGAAATTGATATTTTTTAAACTTTCAAAACGAATAATCTGGCTCAATTTTGTTTTAGGTTTGTTGGCGACAAGTCTTTCCTTCACAAAACAGCATGCAACTGCATTGCATCCCAAACAAACAAAACCCAGAATTCGGAATGCCCACTCGTGACCCAGGTTTGTGATTGCTGCGTTCATGATAAAGGGAATGGCCAAACCTCCTAATCCAGCACCGCCAGAAGTGATACCAAAGGCCAACCCTCTTTTCTTTGAAAACCATTGAGGAATGGCATACATGACAGCAACGTAGTTGAACGATGTTCCGATACCAAAAAGAAGTCCTTGTGTAAGATACAGATGCCAGATCTATTCAGCAGATCACCATTTAATAACCTTATTCAATACAAATGCGATTATATATACCTGGGTGCTAAAAGAAGCCATTTCCAAACCAAGCACAATGAACAATGTGCCCAAAAACAAAACAAGTCGGATTCCCCATACCGATATAATCACTTGAGCGATGGGGCTTGCAAGATCGAGACCGACCAAAAACAAACTTCCAACAAAACTAAGATAGAATGTGACATTTGGCATATCTGCAAAGAAGTTTTGTTGATAATAATCTTGCATGATACCTTTATAAATCAAGTCAGTACTGTGAAAGTAGTATATATAAATCCAACATTACCCCTAAAAATTTTTTCTATTAGTAATCAAGCTGAGCATAATGTGTCAATAGGCTTACCAACTAGTAGCGATTCCAAAGCATGTCATTTGAACAAAAAATGCTCCCAATACAACAAACCAGCCATATCCACCATCATGTTCCTCTTTATCTTCTTCGATTTCTAATTTTATAGTAGACTCTGAATCAAATCTGTTTACGGTTTTTTCATTGTCTAAAAGAAATAGGATGAGAAGAAATCCGTGGATATTTATAAAATCATATTTACAAGACTTGAAATCCGTATTGTAATTTTGTTCTGATAGCTTAATTCCACCTTCATACTGAATATCCGAGTGGAGGTCATGCTGAATGATTCTATCCGCTGTTATATGCGACATCTTTAAAAGAAAAATAAAAGTGGGGCTTACGTGTTGAGATACTAAAACCAAGAAATGTTTTTGTTATCACTTGAAAGGAAAAAAAAGTAGATGAGTTTGGAGGGCCTTTTATACTTTTAAAAATGTATTAAATTGGAAACTTTAATTATATAATTCTCATGGCTTCTATAAAAGATTTGATTGTATCTCTTTTTACTTTTTCTCTTTTCCAAATACTATAATTAACCTCCACTTCTGACTATTCCTGAATTCCATTCATGCTACTTAATCTTCTTGTGGTATCCATGGTTTTCTATGATCATTTCAATGTTTTTTTTCTGTTATCTGAGCGGACGTAGAAGATGTTAACATGAGTCAATGTGGGTAACAATCGTCAACTTTTTTTTAGCGTATTCTGTTTTTCAAGTACAGATCACGCACTATTTTTTTTTTCTCAGTGTTCTTTAAAGCTCTCTTTACTTTCACACTTTATGTGAGCACTACACTGGAATTACTATATCATTAATCAGGGAGAGAAAGAAGGTATCTTTTATTAAATGTATTGTAAACAGTTCAATCAAATACCATGGCTTGGGATGAAAGATAATTAAAATCGAGTTAATCATTTCCCCGGTTTTTTTTTTTCCTCTCCGAGACATAACCTAGAATATTTCTATATTTCTGTTTGAGTGACATGTTTTGGTATGACCGCAGGTCATATACCCATATCCATAACCCAGACCTCATATATAACCAATTTTAAATTCATAATAATCTAGTATAAATCTAACAATATATTGACGTACATATTAGACGAGATGATAAAAAAATTAGTAAAAGTAAGCTGTCATTTTTTTTTACAAGCTTGGGTTTCCCATTTTCAATAAATATGTTACACTGAACTTTAACTATAAATAACAAACAATGATCCTGGTTTTTATAAATGGTAATGTCATTGTTATAAATCACGAGGGAAGGGTAAAAGGAAGAAGTAGAAGACAGACAAAAAAAAAGTTACAAAGGCACTCTTGAGAAAAATCACTAATTGCAACCTTTTAAATTATCTGTATATGTGTTGGAATGTAGAATGTTAGAAGTCAAAATGAATAAAGCTTTGTTTTTATTTAACATAAAAAACATATAAATGTACATGTAGTATAATTTATAGTCATCATTGACTTTGATGAAAGTGATATTGTCACATACAATGTTGATAATGTGGCTTGAACGAGGAGGGGTATCAATGGTGGTGATATTTGATATCTTGGAATCATCATGTAATGTGAATGCGAGTGATTTGTTCTCCTTTATGTGGCTAATAATTGTAATGAACTTGACACTATTTTTCTTTTTGTAATCAAATTTCAACTGAAATTGGAAGACATCAAAATCGAGCTTCTTCAAGTTGATATTTGTCAAGAGATGATATATGGTGCGTAATGCCTATAATTTCAAAATTAGAGCATAATTTTTATTTCGATATTTGAAGGTTATCTTGTCCTTACATTCGTATGAGAATTCTTAATGTTTTATCATATTGTGCTTGTTTTGATCAGCTTTTGAATACCAACTGACTCGATTTTCATCACAGTGCTTGGTTTTCAAAAACATGTTTTGTAAATCTGGACAAATGAACATAGCCATGAAGAGTGATGGTTTACTATTGATAATAAGAATAAAAGTAAGTATAGTCATCAGTATATACTTTAAAAGGTATCCGTCTTACCATAGTTTGAGCTATCTGTTCCAATCTTGGCTGAGAGTAGAGAAGTGTGTTTTTTGTAAATCATAGTAAAGTGAAAGAAAGAGAGAGAAAAAGATAAACAAGCTTCCTTTTATTGTACTTTAATAATAAATCATGTTTTGGTTATTCTGATAAACGAATGCGAAAATAAAGTCAGGCTGCATAAAACAATCAAACCATCGCTTACCTCCCTAATATTATTAGATATGCTTACCTCTTTTGTCTAACAACAGCACTATATGAGGAGTGGGTTCATTTCTATCAATCAATGACGCCGTATTATACTCATAATTGTAGGAGATTCATAACATGCCAATATATCAATAGTATTATTTGAAGTGAAAACATTTATATAACAGTTATGTAACAAGTGATGAACCACAATCCTTTTTGATAAAATAAAAATGTATTTAGTAAATTTGGCCTTGGATATTACATTGATATCACTCTAATTTACTAAAAACTTGGGCAGTCAGATCTCCACTTTTTGAGTCGCTTGTGAAATCAAGAGCACTACTTTCTATTGGATAATCTGATCAACATGTCCGAACAGGAGACAGCTTTTGTTTTGATTGTTTTTTTATCTTCTTTTTCTCTATTCTTACTCTTACAAAAAGAAAAAGGTCACTGGGTAGCACACAATGACAGGTATACTCTTTGTATACATGAGGTCATTCCAGGCATTGTACTTCATTTTTGGAGGTTTTCTATGTGGAATCTTGGCAAAGACCTTAAAACGGTTGATCCGTCAACCCAGACCAACCAAGATCAAAAGCAGAGGTTACGGCATGCCTTCTTCTCATTCACAAGTGGCTTCCTTTTTTGCAACCTACTCTAATTTTGAAAGTGGCTTCATCAAGGCGGATTGGAGCATTCACGTTGGGCTGGTTGTAGCCAATGCTATTGCACTTTCTGTTATATGGTCTCGTGTGCGTTTAGGGCATCATTCTCTAGCCCAGGTGTCTGTAGGTACAGTGATAGGGATGTTATTTGGATACTTTTGGAATAGATTATGGCATTCTGGCTATTTAGAAGCCTACAATGATGTTGTACTTTTGTAGTTGATTAATAAATAATAATAGATAAGATATTTGGCAGATTTTATTATTTGTATGTACTTTATTTTAAGGGGGTCGTTGAATGTAAAGGTGGTGATATTTATATCGTCTAAATACTAATGGTCTTGAAGATGTTCAAACCAGTACTTGCGGTACTGATGACACAACCAGGAATCTGTCTATGGAAGTGCAATTCTTTAACATCCTCTTGTCCTTGATGAACAAACAAAAGCTGAGGAGGAACCTGAATGCCATCTGTTGTAAGACGGCCTTCCTGTTCTGTATCGGGCTCAACAGATAAATCCCATAATGTAAGTTGGTTATCGGCACCAGAAACAGCCAAAACAGACTCTTCAGTAGGATGCCATTCGATGGATGTGATGGGGCCATTGTGCCATTTGAAGGTGGCAACAGGAGTGGGTTGTTCGCCAGCGCCTGTCTTGAATGTACGAAGATCCCATACACTAAATATACCATCATCATGTCCACTTGCTAATAGATATGATGCCTTCTTGTTCCATGTGATCACATTAATGTCGGAACGAGATGCATGAATGCCAACGGCAGAACGCTTCTTGTTACGGGTATCCCAGATCTTTACTGTTTGATCGGCTGAGCATGATGCAAATACATTCTGCTCAGTAGGTGACCATTGTAAATCCTCTACTGAAGATCTGTGTTCTTTGAAAGGATTGGATTCCGTATTGCAGCCTGAAGGTGTCAAGACAGTCTGGTAAATGCGGCCATTGTTGTCACCTGTCAAAAGACTATACCAAGCAATAATGCGATTAATACCTGTATATACTTGCTTCCATTCTTCTTGTATACACTTACCGACCAGCTTGTAAACTGGACCAGTCCATAGCATAGCCTTCATCACGGCCATGGTTATTGATAGTAGCCAAGGGCTTTTGGTTGATCTTGGCAGGTGCGCCTGCTACTTCCAAACTTGCCATTGCATCTGTCAAGTCCCAGACATGCACTTTACCAGTTTCTGCCCAAGTAGCAGCAATACTCTTCTCTTGTTGCTGAGGCATTACTCTTAATCGATTTACACAACCGTTGTGGGGGATGGATCTATATTCAAGGACGGGGTCTTCATCCAAAACATCGGGATCATCTTCATCATCCGAGTCTTCTTGTTGTGTTTTATGTAGAGATGACATCTTCATGACCAAAATCTCGTTATCACGTACACCAGGCATTGAAGTACCGGCAGCTACATAAGCAGTAGCAGGATACTATATATAAACAGCAATGAGTCAATTGACCTATCTTTTTTGCTCTCTTTCAATAGTAAAACTTACATTCTTTCTTTCATCACCCAACTTGTCTTCCAAGACATCAAAACTCAAGAATGGAAGACGAACATCCAAGTTGTGGAGCATCACATAGACGGAGGGATCAGCCTCCAAGACTTCTCCCTCTGCCAAAGGTTGACCAGGCAAGTATAATTTCAGCCCCTTATCATCTTCTTCATTGTCGTTTTCATCGATTTCCATGCCTAATATCATGATATAAACGAAAAGAATACCAACCCTTCAGTACTTTTCCCCTTTTCATAGTATTTCAAAGCTATTTACCGTCTTCTTCCATTGCAGCGTCCTCTTCAGCTCCGTCTATTTGCTCTTCTTCCTCGATTTCGTCTTCCCAAGCGTCTTCAAACTCGCCCATTTCATTGTTTTCGGCAATGTGTCGAGATTCACCGGTAGCAAACTTGCTTCCGTTTCTCAAGTCGGTTTGATCAGCAGAACGCTTTGACATGGTGTTGAGTGGTATGCGTATAAAAAAGGGAAGTGGATAGACTGAATAAAAAAAAAAGGTAAAAAAAAAAGAAAAGACAGTCAATGTGACTACTATTTACTTTTGTCGCGAATTAAACTTTTCAAAAGGACAACTCTTGTTTGTCCAAATATGTAAGTTGCAGCTGCTCTGTGACCATGTATAGCAATGGAAATAACCAATAAATATTGGTGTTTGTATTCCAGCTTCTTTTCTTTTCTTCTTTTTATTTTTTTATCTTTAAAAATGGATCAACTACCCTCTGATATCTTGAACCACATATTTATTCAACTTCCCTTCTCACAAAAGAAGGAATGCCTGCTTGTCTGTCGCTTATGGGAGAACATTATAAAAAACCAGTGCCTGTTTCATACTCTTGAGATTGGTGACGAAGGACGCTATCAAGAATTTATGGAAATGATGATCCAGACGCCTTCCTTCAGGACACAGGTCGTAGATTTGGCTATTCTCGTTTATTGGCAGTCTCAAAACATCAAGAATGTTATTGAATACTTTCCAAACCTTGAGCAATTTTCATTTACAAGAAGGGCTTCAGAAGAGCCAGAATATGCTGAATCACAAATGATGAGATCAGCTTCTCGGATGAGATGTATACGCGATGTAGATTCCTGTGCGTTATTGCGGGCTTTAGTAAAGGCTGGTCTCTGTTCTCGTCTCGAAAAAATATCTGTTACCTATTTTGACTGCAACCTAGTATTGCCCATTTTAAACAACATGCCTGCTTTAAAACACCTATCGCTGGAGCGCAGGTACATAACAATTGCGCAACTCGAAATGTTGCACAAGAATCTCCCAACTTTAGAATTTCTTGGAGTGGGTCTTAGATTTGAGGACGAGGAAGATGGCAATAATGATATTCCCAAACATATTACACCAGCAGCTTCCATTTCCACATTATTCATAGATATGGAAAATGTGGTTGAGAAAGATCAAACCGCTTGGCTTCTTTATGCATCTAAAAAGTATCCAAACTTGAAACATTATTCCCTTTCAATTGAAACGACTTGCTATGATGAAATGGACGAGGAAGCCTTTCGAAATATGTATTCCACATCGTATACGCCATTCTTGAAAACACTTGGACCTCAATTACTATCAATGCATCTTCCTGGTGCCCAGTTTAGCAATTTTGAAATATTTCAGAAAATGGACGAGTATGGATGTCAAATCAAAACCATCACTTTAGACTCTGATCAAGAAAATACTTGGTGTTTGCCCTTGTCCCAATCAAATCAAGCTAGATATATACAGGATCTCTCGATCTATGATGTTCGACCTTGTTTGTTTGATTGGCTTAAAAGCATGAAGGCACTCAGGAGACTTATAATGAATTTCACTAGCGATGACTTTAAAGGCAACCAAGAAATTGACATAAATGCCGCTTTCAAATCATGTTCAAAAACAGTCAAATCTGTCACTTTCAATTATGCCAATTACGGTCTCAATGGAGAGTTCGACGAAACATTTCAAATTGAGGAGCTGCAACTTAACAGCGGTCGTGCTCCCGCAAACATTGGCCGATTTATTGCAGAATGTCTACCCAATCTACACATTTTGTACTTGAATGGAAGCATGATGAATGTTTCCAATCTGATATTACCTAGTCGCCATTTCTCGTACGTGCGTCTCCTACCTCATGGTGGAGCAGTACATGGCAACTTTGCACTGACAACAATAAAGAATCCTGGACGCTACCTTTTCAAAACCAAGAGCAAAAATACTCATGTGCACATGTCACATTACGATAAATTTATCAACCCCATAGCCGAGGATGATTTTAGTGGCGAACCTTTTATAGATTTGGTGTTTGG
>VCJK01000938.1:12721-26253 GCA_024139485.1 Backusella psychrophila | reverse complement strand
AAAAAAAAAATGGCATTTATTACGTAAATGATCATTGGTGTAAAATAAAAGAAAGCATGGATTTTTTAATGTTAATAGAGCCCCATTTTTTTTTCCATTCTTAATTAATCATGTTTAAAGGTAAGGATCAGGTCAGCTTTCTCATCGAATCAAAGTAAGCTCGAGTGGTACAGCATTCTTAATTATATAAATGGTAGTGATCAGTTTTTTTTTTTTTCCCCTCCTCTTTTTCATCATTGTTATTTTTACACCGGTCATTTACTTTACATGGACAGACTTCCAACCGAGATATTACAAAAAATATTTACATTGCTTCACCAGCAAGATAAAATAGAGAGCATGGCTGTATGCCAGAAATGGGCTCAGATAATAGAGCGTTCTTGTCTATTCCACACTCTACTTGTGAATGATAAAAATGCATTGGAACAAATGACAAAGATACTTAAAGAAAAACCCCAAAAAGCCACTCAAGTGGAATGCTTAGTGGTTAGAGCGCATCATTGCAACTCTATGGACTTGAATAATATCACCCTGCTTTTGCCGAATTTACGCTTCTTGTTTATAAATTCGACAATCACTGGATTCAGCGATAAACATCATGTAGCGCAACCATGGAGCAATTATATTGAGCATATGATTGTATTAAATAATAGGTTAGGGGTCAACTTTTTATCTTGTGGTGAATTCAGCAAATTAACCAACCTCACTCTGTATGGAATGCATATTACAGAAACCAATCCAGTGATAAACATATTATCGAGTGCGCCCAACTTGACTCATTTAAAAACAAGCGATGTCCTTTTATCTATTCCTGGATTTGAGTTGCTCCATAATAATCTACCATCATTGACATCACTTTCACTATCACGTTCAAGTCTTGAATTTGGCCGATTACCATATGAAATCATACCTTATGGTCTCATCTCAGAGTTCCGTATTGACTTTTTAGAAGAAGATATTAAGAAGCTGTTCACATGGCTCGAATATATAACTACAAAGTATCCAAATCTTTCAACACTAGAAATCGTCAACCATAACGCAAGATTTAGTGACCAAGACAAAGATGCTGTAAAAATGTTACACCTTCCGGAAAGACAAATACCTTTTGTCAAAAAACTTGGACATCACCTAAAAAGATTGACACTTGACTCTCACGTTATGCCTCAGAAACTGTTTGACCATATGGAATTTACTGCTATTCAGCTAAGGCATCTCTCACTCAAATCAGCAAACTTTTTTCCAATGATTGAATATATGAAAATATCAAGACAATTCAACACCATTGAAACCCTTGAATTGGAAAAGGTGTTTCCATTAGGCCTACAGTGGCTTAAAGAGATGCCTAAATTAAAAAAATTGGCCTTGAAAATGACCAGTGTCTCTCTTCTTGATTCTGTATTGAAAAGCTGTCCGCGAACGCTTGAATCCCTTGAACTCGATTGTGACGGTCATTACCTGCTCTACAATGACTCAAAGGCCATTTTTTCTATTCAATGCTTAATAGTCAAAGCGGCCTATCTTCCTGAAGTCATTGAGAATTTCATCTCGGTCCAGCTACCCAGGTTGACTTCTTTAAGCTTTATTGACTGTCACTTTAAAGAAAGGATAGCCAGGATCCCGAACCATCACCTTTTTTACTTTAAAGCAGGCGCCATTACTTTAATCATAACACCAAAAGAGGAGAGGATATATAGTTCACGCTTTGGCTCGGATGTACTGAATTCTGCCAGACCCTATTATAATAATCATTTAACATCACTCTATCCTTACACGGCGTCCGTAACGTATAATTCATCTGAACACTATCCACACTTTGTCTTAGTATGTGCTTCAGTCCTCAATGTCGATACGATTTGATTTTTTTTTTTCATTTTGGAACGATGGTTTTAAATGCGTAAACACCTTTTGCTGACATGAAATTTTATATAGCTTAATAAAAGCTTAAATTTTAATACATTGAAAATGAAATATTTTAGTGCTTGTAATAATTATGAAAGGAATATCACTGCATTTCAGACCTCTTTGTTTGTTTCGTTAGTATAGAATTTATCTAAAAAGAGAGATTTTATATGCCTTTTGAGAGAGTTGCACGGGCTGATTTATTCATTTAGATGGTGTAATGTCGAAACGGATACTTTATTTAAGCAACGCATTCTATTCACCAAAAACATGCGTAGATTTTAGTTGCAGGCTCCACTGCAATCGTCAAGTACCTGATGCCTTGAGTGTTTAAAAAACGACATGTCGACCTTTAAAATTAAGTGAAACCTTTTCTAGTGTAATTTTTTTGTAGAGTTTACATAAACAAAGAGTGTTTCCATCAAAAGCCACTCAATATAGAATTAATGTGTTAAAATTAAGCTAGAAGAAGGTGCCATCCTTTATCCATAAATTCAGAATCACAATTCCTTCATGGAGCAATACTTTTGTTTCAATTGAAAGATGCAGGTTACACAGTTTAAATGGCATGATGCGCAGGCCCTGATCGGATATCCACAGCCACCAGAGTCATAACCTTTTATGGATCACATACATCCCCTTCTCCCTCTCTTTTTCTTTCTTCTTAAATTCTTTTACTTTTTTTTTTCTAATTTTATTTATTTATTTATGAATCAGTTACCAACTGAAATATTTAATGAAGTATTCACTTATCTTCACCAAATAGATAAAGTGGAGTGTCTGCTTGTTTGTCGTCACTGGAAAAATACAATAGAAAACTTCACTCTGTTTCACACTGTTCGTGTATCTACCCTGGAGAGCCTAGATATCATCACAAAAAAACTAAAACAAGACCCAAGTTATGGTAACCAGGTAGAAAGACTAGCCCTACTTATTACTAGACCATCGGTGAACCCAACACAGCTTCTTTTACTTCTTCCGAATCTTCGTGCTTTACATATATATGTCGGCGATAACAGGTTACTGATCGATAATGGGGTCCAGCTTCCTTTCTTGGATAATATCAGATTTATCGCAGAAAACTCAAGGCACTCAATGTTACGCTCGCTCTTATCCGCTTCTTACTGTGCCAATCTAACCGTCCTTGCCATCACCGATTTTGCAGAGTCTGGTATCGCTATGCTTGCACACGCCCCAGCGTTGGTCAAACTGACTTTGGATCTGGGAACCATTACCTTTGAAGGGTTTGAGTTTATTCATGAAAAACTGCCTTTGCTTCAAACAATCCGAATGATCAGTATGGATGTGAGCGATTATGAGTTCTATGGTGAGATTAAACCGGCACCTTTGGTAACGAAATGTGTTTTTCAGTATTTGGAATTTGCCGGCGATTCAGATAAATTTCTACTAAAGTATGTCAGTCAAAAATACCCAAACCTTTCAAGTTTCAGATATGTCAACGATATTATTATGGAAGAAGGTGATGATGTACGCATTAATACACAGAGCTGGAAACCATTCTTTAAAACACTGGGACCAAAGCTAGAGTCAGTTGCTATTCGGCAAGAGCGGGGCCTTATGGATGTAGTGAATATCATGGATGACGCCAACTATCAACTCAAATGCTTAGTGTTAAGCTCTTTAAAAATGGGTCAGGATATTTGTAAACTGAGTCAATCAAATCAAATCAAGTATATCAAGGAACTTGTACTCGAGGATGTCCATTGCAAGACATTTGATTGGTTAGAGGGACTCGAGGTACTTGAGGAGTTGACATTGGTTTCGTGTCATTCAGACGCACCACTAGAGATCGAGATAACTGATGTTCTAAATATGTGCAGTCCTACAACTTTTAAACGACTTTCGATCCAACACTCTAAACTATCCTTTGATTTTGAAAAGGCACAGCCCTATCATTTAACAAAACTTTCACTGGACATGGCCGTGTTTTCTCAGGGACTGGATAAATTCATCTCAACGTATCTCTCTCAGCTTTCCCGTTTGGAACTCATGAAGTGCAAGCTAGAGGGACATACACTCAACTTTAGCACGTTAAAACTCTCCTCCTTGTACATAGTAGAGGACTTTTTTCCAACCGATGAAGATATACTGGTACTTACCCTTGAAGATAATCAAAAACGATGGTATACTGCTGAACGTGATCATATGTACATTGGCTTTTATAATGATTCTGATAATGGCGATATTGGTTTATACCCTGCAGCAAAGTCTTTTCCGGTAGATGATGTAGAGGAATTTCCTTTTTTCACTATACTGTGTCATTCTGTAAAGGATGTGATTATTTCTAATTACCAAAATTTCATATAAAATGTATATATATTTATTTGTACCCTCTCTCTCTCTCTTTAAAAAATAAATGTAATAATTATTGATAAACAAAATACGTTATTCATATTATTTCAATATAAAACTCATACATTAAAATTCTAAATCCTACGCACAAATAAGTCGTACAAAGTATACTACTCTAAAGGCTTACGACCTGTAGCTCTTATAAAGTAAATGATACCATGAGACTTTACCATCTCCTTTATATGATCTTTCAGAAAAGAATCGCGTTCTTCAAGAGAAGCTCCAAGAGCTGGGCCTAAAAGGGGATACATTGATCGGCATGAATGCTCCCAGGCCCACTGCCATTTTTCAGCATACTTTGTACCATCTAAAGCGCCCATTTTAAAATATATCCATCATGTTTGCAAACTTTCACTTACCACCTAAATCTGCTGTTTTTTCTACTTCACTAACCAATTCCATGCCAGCCTTTTCAATCCAGCCTTTAATATGCTCGCCAGACAGTGAGTCTTGACCATGATCATCCATAATTTGAGCAACTATTTTATACAATTAGATCATCTTGCTTTCTCTGCACTGGTTGTGTACTCACCAGCACGCTTTAATGTTCGACAACTTTCATTTCCCGTTTCCTATTTTAAATAATTTTTTTTAAAAGAAGTCCCCGATATTCAAATCATAGCAAAAGTTGAACTTACTCTTGGAATATATTCACACAATTGTATGAATCCTCCTGGTTTTAAAAGTCGCTTCACTTCTGCTACCGCAATTGGCCACTCATGCTTTCGGAGTGCAGCTACAAAGAGTCTCATGCTGATGAAATCAAAGGTATTATCTGGGAAAGGTAAACCGGTAAGAACATTGCCTATACTAAATTCAACATTTGGGAGTTTCATTTGATGATCAAACATAGCAGCAATATCAACACCGTGGAAGAAGGTTTTAGGATATTCAACAGCCATATCCTATAACCTGTTAATTGAAAGTTTGAAGAATTGAATAACATATATATACCATCACAAAAGCTCCAGCACCGCACCCAATATCCATTGCTTTAATACCGTCTTCAAATGATATGTGTTTAAGTATTTCAGGATCTACATTTCTATTTTTTTTTGTTAGAGGAAATTAAGGAAACGCGTGGAATTAAATTTACCCGTCAAACATTTCTTTGGCAGCAAAGTGGCCCTATATGCAACTACATTAATTAAATATGATGATATACTACTTTAAAGTACTTACACCAGTCAAACGTAACTGTTCGTCTTCATCTTTTGGTAGCCAATAAGATGAGTCTTTGACGCCATGATATTGTCTACCTCCACGACTGGGTCCATCACCCTCTTCGAAACTTTTTGTCCATTCCTCCTTTTTTACTTGTTCAACCATTTTTGTTAAAAAAATATATAATTAGAAGAAAGAAAAAGAAGGAATTGAAATTGACGTGCCATCCTCTTTATGTAATTTAAGAATAAATCATTGGATTTGTATACATTAAATGCTTTGCTTAAAGTATGCTATGCCGTCTTTAGATATTCTCTGTCTCCGTTGATTGAGTTTCACTAATACAATGAACCTTATTTGCTTTATGTGGAACTTGCAGTACAACATTCAAACAGCACGGTTGTTTTGCAATGAAATAAAGGAAAATTACACATTAAAATAGTTGGCATTATAAAATTTCTAACTGACCTATCAAGTACCTCGACCAACTTGTCTATAATGCTTGAAAATGATGTCTCCTTCCTTCACTAATGGAGGGTATGTTTCCATAAAACTCTGAGCCTGAGTTTTGAAATATAATTTAATCTGTGTGTCAATAGACATCTTTTTTTTTTGTTAAACGTAACATTAAAATTGAGTGCTGGTCTCACAACAAAGGTAATAAAATCCAACACAATCAGATTTAACCGCTATGACCTTGCTTGATATATCTATTAAGAACATATATATAATATTTCATTTGCTTTCTTTTTAAAATAACAGGATCCTATTTATATTTACCTTGTGATTTATATATTTTTTTGTGTATACCGTTTTTTTTTTAAAAAAAATATTGGAAACAAGTATCTTGTGAAACAAAGGTACCAGTGACTCTAAGAACATCCTGTTGTACATTTGTAATTTTTAATTGATGCAGTAAACATCAATACTATTATTTACGAACCCCCTCTCTTTGCAAAAAGAAAAACCTTTATTTCCAAAATAAACAGAGTGATCGTGGCTCAGCCGACTATAACATCATAAGCAATCCAATCAGGTATAAGTAGATGTATTACAAAATGTGTTTATGTCCATAATCATTTTATTATAAAAACACCAAAAGTTCTGATAAAGAGAAGCTCACAAAAAAAAAATTATTACTACAAGCCAAAAATGTACGTATCTCGTTAATTTATTTTTTCAGATAAACCAATGTTTATTTAGATGAGTTATGTAAAAGCAATATTAGCTTCAGTACTAGCTTTCTTATTTATACAAAAACTGGATCTTCTGCCGATCAACTTAAACTGTAGAAGGGAATATTCCAATGTCTATAATATCGAAAAAATTGTTCGATTGCTTTTGAATGGGTTAGTCTCTCTACTAATGAAGATAGTATGGAAGCTCAGAATTTTTTTTTTTTTGGTTGATACGTATACAATAAAAATTTAGATGGTGTTATCAAAAGGTATACCACGCCATATAACAATATAATTGAGGAATACGCATTGAGCGTTGCAACTTTGTATCATTACGATGGTGTTTTCCAGGACTATAAAAAAGCTCTTCAATGGTACAAAAAGGTTGAAGGAGTTGATAAGGGTGCTGCTCAAAATAACATTGGGCTTCTGTATCTAAATGAACACGGCATCAAACAAGATCGTCAGAAATACCTGTACTACTTTTCAAAATCTGCTGAATTAGGCTGTGATGTTGACTGTAAAAATTTAGAAAAAATGATGGGCAGAGTATGGGTATAGTGTTTTCTCCTAAAATTGTTTTGCCGGGATTGCCATACCGATTTGATAAGTCTACCAAAAACTACTATTGGGAATTATTGAAACAAAACAATACATAGCTATTAGAATGTAAATCTGATAAGAATCAAAAATAAAAATAAAATTATCTATTGACAAAATAGCAAGTTTTGATATTTATATAGACTCTTGGTCTTCTTCATTGCAAAAAAAAAATATGCAGAAAGGTTCATATTGTAAAGAACACGTAAGCCATGATTGAACTTATGCATTATTATTTTTTGGGAGGGGGAAAGGTTTATTTGGTTGTGGGACTAAAAATAGGTGAAAAGAAACAAAGGAAACCAAAAATAGCAAAAGTACGATCAGATCTGCATATCTGTTTCACAACACAAGAAACATCCTTTTTAATTTATGCCATGGTTTGTTTTGTATAAGCTTCTTAAAGAGAAGCAGCAATTGTTCTTCACAGGAAGAAAAATAAAATAAAATAAAAAAAACTACATTTATTATAATAAAGAATAATATTTCAACCGTATTGGATAAGTAATGAATAGGAATTAGCTATTTCAATCAAGTATCTACTGATTAGATCATGTTCTTCTGTTGTTCCTGGATGAAGCCTTACTTGGACAGGGATGTATACAATATCATTCTAGTTAGCTAGAAAGTTCTATATTACATTCTAGAATATCTTTTCATCCTTGAATATTCAATCTGAGATAGTATAGTATCTAGATTGTTCTCGTAAAAACTATTACAGTAATTTGATTTGCTTTGGAGAGTAATGAATGTGATCTTGTACTGAATGTAAATTTGGCAAGTACATTATGCGTTGGAATTCAAGCTCCTTTTATCCGTGTACTTTAGATTGGAAAGAACTTATTCAACAACAATATGGATAAAGAAATATTGACTAATTACACAAATAAGCTACATTACTCAAGTATTAATATTTGCCTCTTTGGTTTTGCCACCTAGTGTATCTATTGTTTCATTTTTGTTTATTTATCATTATAGTGTAGCAATTGGATATGAGAGAACCATATATACATTGATATCAAAACTGTAGTCAATATACTAGGATTTGTATATGTTTTTTTTTCCTAGATTTAATGCCAAGTTGTCTCGATACTTCGTTGCCTTGTTCAAAAATTCTGCTAAGACAGAGTTCTCACGATTTAAGCATTGAATCTTATTGGGTGACGAGGATGATTACAATAAGTGAAACGTTAACTTCATCACCGCCAAAAATAATAGTCATTTGTATATTTTTAAGTATGTCATTTTAGTCCCACTCCATTATAGCTTAGCCTCTTTAATAGCTTAAAGAAATATCAAAGACATATTAACTTTTATCAGAAAAGTTACTTCAAGAGATATAACGTTCTAGACAAAAAGAAAGACTTTCAGTTGAATTAGAAAAGTTTGCTAATGATTTAGAATTCTAATATCAGCTATTCTATCATTTTAATGATAACCTTTTGATAAGTAAGAATGAATAGATAAGTTAAAGTTTACTTTAATCTGATTCATTAGCAACATGAAAATTAAAAATAGGAGTTATCTCCAAACAATACTTAAAAAAATCCCAGCATCTAAACAATATTCGTTTCATACAGTTTATACAATCATCATTCATTTAGCTATTATATACAGATAGATCAATTACTATATGTATGGGGTTGTGAAAAGTGTTTGTAATAGATGAAAAGGCTTCAAAAGTCCATTTTTAATGAAGTCCTAAAGCTTCATCATCGATTTATAACTCAGCATATAAAAATAATAAGATGAGTCGTGCACAAAGGTATATTTTTCTGCATTTCAAATCAAAGGTATAACTCTTACCTTATTGGATGATTTTGTGTGACTACACAACAGCTATTAAATCCCTCCACAAATTCCAACCTCGGTCTTTCTCTTGTTCTTTCTTTCATTAACCTCTTTCTCACACAGCCCCCTATATTGAAAAAGAAAAATGACAAACGCTACTTTTTCCAAGGCTAACTACAACGACTTCAAGCAAACCAAGTTGGCTGATGCTGTTGGTAAGAAGATACATACTCTCTTTTTTTTTGCATATGATGAAAAGAAAGAGATAAACTAAGAATGAAAACATAGATTTGGCCAGTGCTTCTCTCGGTACTTCCGTCGTTGCCGTCACCAATGATTACTTTGCTCCTGCTAGTATGATGCTCAACCCCGAGCCCGCTATCAGTCAACCTGATAAGTTTGTTGGTAAGTAAAGCTTTTTGCAAGTTTGCTTTTTTTTTTGGTGGAACAATTATCTGATTATAAATTTTAGATACTGGTTCCTGGATGGATGGCTGGGAATCCCAGCGTCACTGCCCTACATATGATTGGTAAAATTACACAACAATGAACTATTTGAATCATGCATATACTAACAATAAACATTAAACAGGTGCATCGTCAAATTAGGTTTCGCTGGTTCCTTCATTGGTTTCGATATTGATACCAGCTTCTTCACCGGTAACCACGCACCCGCTGCTTCCGTTGAAGGTGCTTTCTGCCCTGAAGGTGATGTCCAGGCTGAGAATGTCAAGTGGACCGAAATTCTCCCCAAGGTCGAACTTGGATCAGCATGCCACAACGTTTTCACTTTGGAAAATGAAACTGGTGTCTATACTCACCTCCGTTTGAACAACTACCCCGATGGTGGTATTGCTCGCTTCAGAGCTTATGGTAGTGTTAGCCCTTCTTTGCCCAAGGATAAGTCGTAAGTAAAATTTCAGATGTGGATGATGGGTGCATGTCTGTATATGCATGCGATTCCAATTCTAAAAAGGGATATACGGTTTCAAATGGAGCAAATACTTACTTTTTTCGGGATATATTTTAGTGAACTTATTGATTTGGCTTACATTGGTAACGGTGGACGTTCCGTTCAAGTTAGTGATGAGCATTATGGACCTGGTGACTTTTTGATTTTGCCCGGTCGTGGAAAGACTCAAGGTGATGGATGGCAAACCGCCCGCTCTCGTGCCGAGGGCCACTCTGACTTTGTTGTCCTTCGTTTGGGTGAGAAGGGTCACATTCTCCAGGCTGAGGTTGATACCACTCACTTTAAGGGCAACTTCCCTCGTGAAATCAAATTGGAAGCTACCTGCACTGATGCCGTTGTTCCTGGAGATAACGCTGAATGGTTCACTCTTATTGAACCTTCCAAGACCGGTCCTAACAACGTTTTCT
Source organism: Backusella psychrophila (assembly GCA_024139485.1). Taxonomy (NCBI): domain Eukaryota; kingdom Fungi; phylum Mucoromycota; class Mucoromycetes; order Mucorales; family Backusellaceae; genus Backusella; species Backusella psychrophila. The sequence goes on along the minus strand of VCJK01000938.1, from coordinate 15,868 downwards.
ACTTCAACCCTGCTCACACCGACAAGGTCTTCACCCACGCTAAGATCTCTATCATTCCTGGTAAGTTTATTATATCTTTTTTGTATCACAGTTACACTAATTTTTCGGGTTATTTTTGGGAATAAATAGATGGTGGTATTAAGCGTCTCCGTCTCCTTGGTGTCCGTGAAGGCGGTAACTTGCCTCAGTTGCCTCTCCCCATTCCTTCCCTCCCTGAACACACCCTTGTTGCTCAACCTTTGACCTCTGAAGCCTACGCCCCCTTCGGTGATGTTATCCACCCTGGTGGTGCCAAGTACATGACCTATGCTAACCAGGGTACTGCTGAAAAATACCACAAGGTTGGTGAAGTTAACAACTTGTTCCCCAAGGGTAACGGTAAGATGAACTTCTGTATCTTCCACTGCCGTCCTACCAACGAATTGCCCTTCACTGTCAAGTTGTTGGAAAGACACCCTTACTCCACTCAAGCTTTTATCCCCATGACTGATGGTCAGGTTCGCGCTTATCTCGTTATCGTTGCTTTGAACGGTGCTGATGATAAGCCTGATATGTCCACATTGAAGGCATTCGTTGCTAAGAGCACTCAAGGTATCAGTTACCGCCAAGGTGTCTGGCATCACCCCATGGTTGTCTTAGAGCACGAAGCTGATTTCGCCGTCGTTGTACATGAAAGCGGTGTCCCTGAGGATGATTGTAACGAGGTTGACGTCCAGCATCACATTGTCCAAGTCCCTGACTTTGATTAAATAACTCATTTTTAAAAAAAGAAAGAAAAAGAAAACCAATAGCATGAACCTTATCTTGATGATACCAGGCCCATTATTAGAATCTTCTCGCATTTTTCTTTTTGTAAACAGAAGAATACCAAGACTTTTGTAAATAATTAGGAAAAAAATCAAAAATTACTCATTTATAAACAATAAAAAATATACTATTTACCCATCCTGTATTTGGTTGATTCCTATTTTGAGTGAATATATTTTAATCCGTTCTTGATCTTATATAATTAATCATTTTCTCCCGTTTTTATAGTAAAGTAACTCCCAGATGGAGTTAGTAGTTATTCGGCTTTTATTTCTTTACTTCTTTATTTATTAATGTGTATGTTTACTATCATTATCATCAGACTAGATTCTTAAGGAATGGCTATTCGTCTTGAATGACTTAAATTTTTGGATCATTCAATAAAAAATGCGTTTGTATATAAACCGTGATTTATATTTTGAAAGAGGGTATGGCTTCTCTTGTCTTTTTCGCTTTAGTTATCCAAACAATGAAGTAGTAAATTAAAGTTTAAGAGAACAATGGAGAACAATGGAAATCAATATTTAAACAACACTGCATTCTGTGGTACAAAAATGGAAATCCCGCCACTTTAATTCCAAGGGCATGTCATAGAAACTTTTATCGGAAGAACCTAATTACATTTAAGTGTGTTTTTTAAGTTTTAAAAATATATCACAGACGAATAACAACCCTTCTCCTACTGTTTTTTTCTCTTTTTTTTTTTTTCAAATAATTGGGAAATGTTTGAGAAAATAAGGATAACAATTTGGAACAGAAACGATTATGCAATTCAATAGTGTGCACAGAACTAGACTAAAAGACCTTTAAATGTGAAATTGTAAATTTATGGAAAAATATGGTTTTTGGTTTTTGTGATGTAATGAATTGGGCATTTTATCATATTTGTTTTGCTTTTTGGATAAATGGAGCGTTCTTGGAGTCAAATACGAACATCTAAAATGTTGACATTAATGAAAATGGTTCGATTGTATTTAATAAATAACTCAAACCACTAATTCCATTATCTTATTATTTGTTATCCCTTGACTTTTTTCGCTATAAAAGCTTGATGCTAAGAAGGATGGATTGTCGTGTTGCACATCTGAGAGGATAAAAAAAAAAAATGTCGATCAAAGGTGACAATGTAAACTCTTCGGTAAAAATTTAGACATCATAATGCATTGGATTTCGTTTATAGACAAAATTCACAGATGTACTTGGTTAGAATGTGTCTGGGCATGCAAATCGCCAAATCGAGATTTTATTAAGTTTAACCTCACTAAACGTAAAACATGTCGATGAAATACATATGGTTGAATTTTATCGGATCCATACTCCATTTATCAACCAATATCATCATTGCATAGTATCACTCTGGCCTTTTTATTATAGTAGAGTCATTCTCTAATCATATATCTATTAAATAAGAAAAGTAAAGTCTGGGTTACGATAAAATTTGTACAAGATTAACGAGAAAATACAACCCCCTTTTCTCTCTGATTAAACCACAAGATGAAAGTACTTGAATGACTCCGAATATATTACACGTACTGTAAATGCATCATCATTGTAGCACTAAGTTCATGCTTCTAATTAAATAAATCTTGATATAAAGTATAATAAATAGAAAGAAGAAAAAACTTTTTCTTTGTTTGTCAGGCTTTTTTTTAAAAAGTTTACAAGAATGGCACTTTCCGAGTTTTGGGAAATTGAAAGAGCGGCACAGATAACGTGTGTTACTCGTAATTTTCGTATGATCTTTTCGTGTTGCGCAATATTAACATGATTTAATTTCTTTTTGGGGGTGATAAATTCTGAGTTGAGAAGACAGTATTAAAGTAACTAGATTTTTATGGAAAGGTAGCTTTTGCTTGTCCCCTTAGACTGTGGAATTGCTTTAATATCAAGACAGAATTATTAAGTGTAGATTTTACTACTCTTATTAACAACTCGAATCAAACAAAGCTTTGGTTAACACATCCACTTATTACTAATACTTTTGTTACCATATGTCATTGTTTATAAAAATAAAGTTAAGTATTTTTTCATTAGTTCAATGCGTTCGTGCAACCAATTTAGTTTGATTTTTTTTATACTTCATAATGTCATAATAACTGGACAAAAGTGATTTAACTCAATAAATGTGTTTATAATTCATAATTAACGATACTAATCATGTTAATAATGATCAAAAGTGATGCTCCCTAATTTTTTTTTATTTCGATGCTATCGCCATTAATTATTTGCATAAATGTAACTCATTCACCAAGCAGATACGATAATTAGAGAATCTAACAATTAAGGAGAGGCTTTTTTCTACTTTCTTTCAGAATAAAAATTGGCTAATAATTAGCAATC
>VCJK01000934.1:7520-21464 GCA_024139485.1 Backusella psychrophila | reverse complement strand
AAAAAAAAAAAAAATTATTTGTTTATTCTATTTTTATTCATTTACTTGTTTTAGTTGAAAAAAATTGGAAAACGATCTGATTTACTTTTAAAATTCATTGCTACTGAACTTGTAACAACGGAGCAGACTTTTTTAAATCATTTATCAACAATACGAGATGTAAAAAAAAACTTGAATAAATGAATAGAAGAAAAAAAAAATGAATAATAACCACCCTCCCCATATAGGTTTATATGAATCCATTACTCGAAGCTTCTTCAAGCAACCCTAAACTCGTCAATCGAAAAGACGTTGAAACCATCTTTGCCTATGTGCCGCAACTCGTATCCATCTCAACGAGTATGCTAAAACGCTTGGAAGAGTGCAATTACCATCATATTGGAAAGGTGTTTTGTGACTATGAAAAGTATCTTGGTGTTTATATCGCATATGCAGCCAATTTCTCAAGATCAAGAAAGTGCCTTGAAAAGTCTAGTTCAAATATAGTTTATAGGCAATTGGTTCAAGTAAAGTTTTTTTGTTATTAGTGACATATGTATATAAAATATTAAATATAAACAACAGGACTCGATGAGGAAACGCACCACAAATAGAATGTTGCTCTCTGATTATATGATTGCGCCAATACAACGGATCATGCGGTATTGCCTATTATTGAAAGGTATTCGGATTATATATCACTATTTTATTTATACTAATGCACCACTATTCATTAGATTTAAAGAAGCATTCAAACCCTTTTAATCAAGACTCTATTTATTTAGACAAAGCAATTGCCTGTAGTACTAGTCTTGCTGTTGCTATGGATTTTGTACAATAATAAGTGGCGTTTTTTGTTTTTTTGTTTATTGAATTAATTACGTATATATTGTTATTTTTATTTCTCCCTTTTTTTTTATATATCAACCAAGAAAAGTAATAAATAAATAAGTATGTTTACTTTTCATCTATTTGACCCCAATTATGTTGCTGGGCTTGTACATTTTGAGTAATATAAAATAACACCAAATGCAGTCCTTATTTGTCATGCACTCTCTTTCTGTTAAAGTTTTTTTTTTTTTTTTTGATTTAATGAAAATCATTATTGGACCAATCTGCATTGCATTCCAACGGGAGGGAAACCAATTATATACAACTGAGCCATTCAGATTGAAATGGTGTGTATGATCCATCATATCTCAAGTGCCAGAACAAACGGTGTTGCCAATAGTTTATCTCTACCATGAAAGAGAAGGAAAAAAAAATAGATTTTGTGTGTGTGATACAAGAAAGAAAATAACACTGATTGACATGCATTTTAAGCTAAAAAGAATGAAAAATAAGTTTACTTTCCCTTTATTGATAGATATCCCGAATCATTGTATTACATCGTGTCCTCTCCTTTTCTCTCTTTTTTAATAAAGTAGACAGCAAAGAAATGTTTCTTTTATTGAAAACAGTGCCACGCTATTCACAAAAACATGTATGATGCTTATTTGTTACGTTATGACTATAGTGTAAAGAACAACTATGTGTGTAAGTAAATCGCACATCATGTGTCACGCCGTTTTTGGAAAAATTCCTCTTTTTTCCCTTCTGCGTTATTTTGCTGTTTTTTTTTATTCTTCTTTTTTCTTCTTCTTCTTCTCTTGCTCTATATAAAAAAACACAGTGCTCATTCTCTTTCAATATGAGTAAATCAAGCGAAAGTATTGATTCACGAATCAGTTTAAATGAGGATAGATTAATGGACGACGATGCAAAGCCCATCTCTATTCAACTAGAACGATCTAAAAATTATATCTATCTACCGGGTGAATATATACAAGGTAAAAGTGGACAACAAGTAACCATAGCAACCACTAATAATAAATCAAATAGGCACGGTCCATTTGAAGCCACTTACTATGCGTATACCTACCGGTATTGATATCGTTCTTACCTGTACCTTTAAATTTAGAAAAAAAATAGGATCCAAAAACAAGCAATCACTATTTAAATGTATCATCCAGCCAGATTGGAGTGCAGACGATCCATTCAAAGCCTCATTCTCGTTTGAAATACCTGAAAACATACCCTCTTATTTTAAAGATGATGTAAGTAAAAATAAACTTTTCTCCTTACGATATCTTTATAACACCACAAAATTACCTTTTTTAGGCAATTGATGGACAAATTGAGTACAAAATTAAAGCATTTTACAAAGTAGCTGATCTCCCAGCATCCCTTTATCCCAAAACCTCAGTTCCCGTTTTGATTCATGCAAAAATTGTAAGAGAAGACGCCAAATATAAAACACCAACAATCAATGAAAAGGAAATGGAAATGGTGGTACCTCGAGACATCTTTTTGCCTCAAAAAAAGCTTCGGAAAGGCGAACAAGGCATCGTCTCTGCAAAAGTATGCATCCCACAAACTTGCTTTTTGCCAGGAGATCATATTCCATTTATACTGGACGTTCACCACATTGCGCCCGTAAAGCAGGTGTCGGGCACCCAAGTAGAGCTAGAGAGAATCATCACCATTCGCTCAGAAAATATCCAGTCTGTTCACAACACGGTGGTGCAGAAACAAATACTGCCACTGATTTGTGACACTGACACACTAGCCTCATCCATCTCGAGCAAAATGCCAAAAATACCAAACAAAATACCTCCTACTATCGACTGCGATAGTAATATACCCATCTCCATCCAATACCGAATGCGAATCATGATCAACATGGATATGCAGCATCTGTCCGAAGACATTCCCATAAGAAAGAGAGATCGGGCATACAGCGTAGTAACAAAAGTGATGGGATCATTGGAAGAAGAGGACGGACCCACCTTCTTTTATGGATCCACCATCACCATGGAGCTGCCCATTGTGATTGGTACAACGAGCAATGCATGCATATCCCCCATCCTTCGCAGTCCAACAGATCGCTATTCGCTTCCTACGAGTATCATGACAACAAATGCAGGGGAGCTGTCGACTTTACCACACATCAATGTGACATCACCTAGCAGCTACATTACAGAGGACGAGAAATATGTCCAAAAGTCAAAATATCGATTTGACAGTGATCCCATTTCGAGATACTCTAGCAATCTCATTTTAGAACCTGCGTACGATTTTGCAAGGATGGCGGATGTGATACATCGCCCGCCTTCTGCTCCTCCTCTAAACGACCTTGTACATGAGGATGATTTTCATCGTCAAACGCTTGAAGAGCCAAGCCCGCCGCCTTACCTTGAAGATCCCAATACACCTGATACATTATCTACCTGTACTAGCTAGTGCTCTCTTGTTTTGTTGTTGCATCAATATATATATATATGTATATATATATGTATATGTATGTATATGTTCTTATGTTTGTAAGTGTTTATATATATATGTTGTATTGTAAAATAGAGGGTAATGACTTATATTATAATAAAAAATAGTAATATAAATAAAATAAAATAAAATAAAAACATGCATACAAGAGAAAGATCATTTAATGTAGCTATCCATACCTTTTTTTTAAATAAGCCAACCTTATCTCTTTTATGCATTTAAAGATACCATTTACAATTGTTTTATTTCATAATAATTATTCCTTTTTTACATTATCCAAGGCACCATTCCCTTGTACAATACGCATTGCAATTTTCCTTGCATCCTCCACCACACCTGTTGTTTTCATACCAACCACCTGAAGCGCCAATTCCATCAATGCACGGTCGGTCTCTGCAAGATAGGTGAAAATACAAAGATCCTCTTTCACTCTTGGTTGGTCCCTGATGGAGACCACGACGGCACCCGGATTGGATACAGCGGGGAGAGTGCAGATGAGTGTGTTGGGCGACCAGTATTGGACATCCTTGGCGGGCATGTCGCCAAACATGACAGTCATACCGGGTCGGAAATCAGTACCGAGAATGGTGACTTCAATGCCGCCACTGATGGGCGCTTGGGTTGGAATGAGACGATTCAGCTTGGGTCTTGCATAGACGGGCTGCTGTAACTGCGCATATGACATGTTTGACTGATCTGGCGCTAAAAGTAAAGGTGTGGATGGTGCTGTTGATGGTGTTGATGAAGGTATAATACGAGATGATAATGATGATAGCGATGCTGCTGCTGATGATGATGCAAATGGAAAGTAAGGGAAGCCTTGTTTATTTTCCTCAATGGGTCCTGGTGATGATGCTGATGAAGATGATCCGATACCAAAAGGAAGTGATTTCATCCAATTGGATGCTGTTATTGGTACATTTACTTCACTGTCAGTACGACGGCGTTTCTGTCCAGACTTGAGCTTGTTGGATTTGTGGTCGTCTGTGATCATGATGGGTGGTGATATTCCTCCTGCTACCTTTTTACCTGTATAATCTACCATTTCAAAATAGATGCTATACAATTGGGGGGGGAGGTTAATATATACATCTCTTTTATCTTTAAGAAAAAACAACATACCAGAATCCCACTTTTTCACTGTGATGTCTGCAATAACAAGTGATACGAGTGGGTAAAATGGTATCACCGGCACTAAAATCGACAATATCTGAGCAATTAAAGAGCAAGATTCTTTCCTCATCAGCTATTAATGATTGCTGCTCGTCATCAGCAACCGTTCGATTATCGTCATCTGTTTCTGAAGCCATCTTGTTTTCTTTTCTTCTTTGTGATCGCTTTCGCTAAAAAGTCATGTTTGATTACTAAGCAAGATGTCTCTATTACTACGAATGATGTATTTAGTTTACCTCTCTTTGTATACAACCCATGCATGTTGTTACTTTTCTAGTTGGATCACTAGCGCAAAGAACTTTAGCTTGTAGATAAAGCGTCTTTTCAAGATCAACGGCACCTGTTGCATTACCTAATTTCTTTTGTCTATCCTTTGTGACCATATTATCAGGTAATTTTAGATGCGACCACCATAATGCTTTATCACCGCCGTCTGTTACTAATTGTATGCATAGTTTGATTTGCGTTTCCACTCTTGATTTGGCACCTGTCTGAGGCACTCCCAATACTCGGATTTGCATTCTTAAAAACAATATGTTTATACATGACACATGGAATGTTCTTCTCTTTTCTCTTACCCAGTATTGCCCACTTCAAAAGGTGGTTTAAATGGATCAACCATTTTCGACGAAGAAGAAGAAGACGAGGCGATGGGTTCAGCAGTAGGTGGATTACTGCATTGGGCATGATTAAATATCAAGTCAAATAACATTGAACAAACAAATACAACTTACAACGAGCTTAGAAATGGCACTGGATGATTTGCCAGGTATTCTGAAAAGCTTCGTGCGATATTTGGAAATGCTGGAAATAAGTTGTTATGCGTCACATTGGATAAAAACTAGGCTTGTTATATATTAGAATACATATATATTTTTGTCTCTCTCTATTCCTACGTTGTTTAAACCGGACCAAAAGGACAACGGCTGTTCTCCTTCTGTTGTATTCGCAGCAACAGCAGAGCGTAACGACTCTAGACTATTTGCTAGTGACGTTGCCACCGATCTATTCTCGTTATCTTTGGTAATAAACTGACCATCAAAACCATGTTGCTGCTGTTGCTGTTGCATAAAAAACAATGGGTTGTCAGGTGCAAGTTGATCGAGATTGTAAAAAAAGGCTTGATCCATAAAGGCAAAGTTGTTGCTTTTGTGGTCTTGGGTGTCGCTATCCGTCATGTTGCCACTGCTCGACTGTGCTGAATCCTCGGTGGTTAACCCTGGTAACTCATTTTCTGAAGACGCCATTTAGTAATTGAATTCAACAAAATGGAATAAAAAAGAAATAAAGGGAAAAAAAAAAAAAGAATTAATGACGAGGTTTCGAAATATAATTTTTTTTTCAGAGACTGACTGCTTGTTATTTTTTTGGCCCCATTCCGCCCAAACAATCCTGTGAGCCGCCCCTTTGATAATGAGTAATTGACTTTACAAATACATGTGATTATAAAAATAATACCACATTTAAAATGGCAATTAGGTACCATTATATAGACTGCTTATGCTAATTGAGAGATAATAGCTAAGCGTAGTCTCGCTTTGTCCTATCGCTTGAGCTATCAATATGAGCTCACCCAATCCACTATCCATTGATGTATGCATAAAAGCCAAATTATTTCAAGTACCAGCGCTACTAGGCCTTAAATAATAACTCATGTTGCTAGGTAACACTCTTTTTTATGCTATTGCCTCCATGTCGTACAAGCCGCTTGTGTTATTATATATTGAACCACCAGCTGTGCCTTGTTAAATACTTGGTATGAATATCTCTATCAATCAAGGATTATCAATCAATGCTTTAGTATTATATTTGACTAAAAGACATTTATATATTTCGCCTCGATTCTGCTCATCAGACCGGGCATTTTCAAATATATAAAAAAAACGGGCAAAGAGAATTTAAACTCCATTTATTACAATTGTGGAGCCAGGTTGTTACCTTTTACACGAACAATATACTTTTATGTTTTATCAGCTTGAAGATCCAAAACTTATGTTACCTTATTATTACAATTCGTACCCTATTTATATTAATTAAATCATATCTAATAACAAGATTAAAGTATACTCTGAATACAAAGTTACGCAAGTGGACTGTCTGTTCAGCGATTTTTGTCGCTTATTTCCATGCCATATGATTGAGTCTATAAATGTAAACAACAGTTTATGGAGCATTGATTCTTTTAAGAGCATTTTAGTAAGTCTGTTCGGAATGATCCATGTTATATTTAACATCTTTTCATTTTCTATAATAAAATCAGTTAATATGCTTTGTGCAAAACATTTGCTTAATTACCATTTCACTGACATGGCATGTCAAATATGCTACACTGAACCCTCTCTCTTAAACCATATTAATGATCAAGTGATAAGTCAAATACTACTGGTTTTTCCTCTTTCTTTTTTTTCCCCCATTTTCGGTCTGCCCCTCAAACTGGATAGTGAAGCGCTTCTCTTGGGTTGAAATTTTGGATATTTTTTACTGTTCTAAAACTTTAGAAACTTCTCAATGTATTTTCGTTATGCTTAGCACTTTTCTTTTAAAAAAAAATGAATGTATTTAAATAAACAGTAGACACAACACCTTTTTAATTTTAGAGTCACCCCTCCTTTTGTCTGTTACTGATAAAAATAACAAAGACAAAGGTGAGACAAAAGTCTTGGTAAAATATTCCTAAAAAGAAGAATTGATGATCTCTTGATTTGAAATCTTTCATTTTCACTGATACATCATAATTTCAAGATGGGAAAAGCAGTACTTTAATTATTTACCGGAGCTATACTTGGTAACCACTTCAAACGACGTTGTATTCATCTCGTATTGAGGCATTAACAGTGAGTACATTTCATACCAAACGTTGTAAAAGTGGACTTACTAAAACAAAAATGTGCTCGTATTTATAGAACACCTTTATGACCTTAAACTAGTTAACAGCGAGATTATTATTAGTATCATCCATTACCTTTTTAACTCTAATATCTAAAATCTGATTATTTTAAGAATAATCGATATATAAGCCAGCAGCAGCACTTTATGCATAGCCCAAGATATTTAGCTTCCGTGATCACTTCAAGTTAAATATATCCCCTCATATGCGTTTGATGTATCAAAGCAGAAATATTCTTTAGAAACTCCCTACACTAGTTCTAAAAGAGTGGTACTACATGATCTTTAAAGAACTACTCTAAAAAATACGAAAGGCGATCTTCCGCCTTGGCTTATTTTTGTGGAACCATAGAACAACTCTCATAGGCCAGGGGATTATCATAAAATATAAACATGATAAAGAAGCGATGAATTGCGCATGAAGAACAAGTAAATGATTACATGTTGGAAAAGTGATATGGGATTATTCACTTGAATTGTGAATGAATAGCTCGTATTATACAATTTCAATTCATTCGGTTTTCTGCTTGTTAAACTGTAATCAGAGAGCTCCATTTAAGCTATTAATTAAATGACAACTTCTATTCATTTTAATATAAAAATAAAATTATTGGTTTTTGGGTTTTAAAACAATTTCAACTAAAAAAAAAAATACATCTTCTTTACATAAAACTAAAAAATATACAACTTGTAGAAAATAAGAATAAGTTGAATCAGAATTCTTCACTTGAATATAAACTAAAATAGAATTAAAATACTTTGTCAATAGGTCTCCATATGTATTGATTCAAGAAGATCACAGCAATCCCTCAAACTTGAATCAATCCCATGATATGTTCTTATAAAGAAATAATATATGTATAATAAATTTATCCATATATATTTTAAATGGCTAGTCTGAATATTGTGAGTGTAGCACATAACTGACACCATCTTATTTATTCATACTAGCTCTTTATGATATTTGTCCCTACCCGTCGATATATAGGCATATGCATGATAAATCGTAATGTGCTATTCTCTTTGCGGCGACTTAAAAGAAACGAAAAAATAAAACATTGTAAAGAAATCGCTAAACATAACCAATGCATCATTTCATGTTGATTTAACCGAGGAGAACATTTTCTGTCTGTTTTTTTTTTCCCTTTTATTTTACTTTCTAGACTCTAATAAGTTACAAGTTTTTACGGTAAACATACCGTTTAAGCTAAGTAGCCAGTCATTCCAAACCAGTAATAAAAAGAATTGATTTAAAAATCTGTCAAATAAGTCGGTTTCATGTTAATTTGAATTTTTTGTTCTCAATAATGGGGTAGTGAATCGGTCACAAGTTAGTAACATATTTTGGTTCAGAGTACAAAATATAACAGAGAATAATAAAGTAATAATAAACAAAATCAGTTTAATCTATTTTTCCTAATCGATCCTATTGCTGGCTGTAGTCATTTCTCACACAGACTGATTTCTAGAAGGAAAAGGAATTGGAACTTTTCAAAGTTTTTAATATCAAAAAGTTTTCTTTTTTTTTACGATTGTTATCTTTTTAATTATATACTTTCACTATAGCCATGTCAACTATAAAACATAATCTATTAAATCTTTAAAAAAAGGAAAAGGGGATCCTCTTTCTTGCATGTACGTCATATAACGATTGATGATTTAATGAGTACCATTTTCAAATAAAGAATTTCACTTGGCAAAGACCTTGATGACTAGAACCGGAGTTGAATTTAAAATCCAGAAATCCCAGGATTTTGCAACTGTGTACAAATAAAATGTATCTCTTTTTTTTTTTTTTTTTAAGTATACATGTTATGAAATGCCAAGGATTCGGATTTTCTATGAATTTTTATAGAATACGGAAACCAATAATGAAGTACAACATTAAACGTGTCTTTCCATATTAGGAATCTGGCAAAAGCTTCTTTTTTTTCGGGACATCCGTAGCTTTTTTTTTTATAAATATGGATAAAATATTGTCTTTTCTATTTGTTTTTTCATTTTATTATATATTAAAATAATTACACATTATTGAATATGAAAAATCCAGCAATAAGTAGGAAAAAGAAATACAATTACAAACATTACCCTTTCTCTAATCTTTCCCCCTCTTTATTTTTTGGTCCAAATAGGTTTATTTTTTGCTGCTAGTGTTGTCTCAGCTGCCAACATTTCTTACAATGTGATTTCTCTCGCTACAGGAACCCAATCAATGGCTGTTGTTGTTGATAACCAATCCTACCCTCTCACAATTGGGGATGATCAGGTTAGCATGCTCTACAGTGGTGATGCTCCTAAAGCCTCTGATGGCTATAGCTACGCCATCATGGACAATGACGCCATTGTATCTCAAGAAAACTTCACTCGTTCCCCTGTAGATGAAGATACTGTAAACGAATTCTTTAATCGTTCTTGGAATACTTGGAAACTTGACACATTGCCTGTTATCCTTCCTAATCTTCCCATTATGGACCGCATCGATTCTGATCTCCATATTGACGGACAAATTCCAACCCTTCATATGGTAGGAAACCAGACACAACTTGATGCTATGCATGCCAATTCAACTGGTGACATTGATGTTGGTGTCAATATGACTTATATGAGGTATTTTTTGCAACTATTCATGAAAAAAAAAAAAATTACATCATACTTATCTATTTTTTAAATAGTCTTAGCGACGTTAAGAGCTTTACTGATGTAACCCTCAGTGTTTCTGGTCACAGTACCCGTAGTCTTGAAAAACTTTCTTACAACGTAAAGATCCCCAAAAAGCAGGATCTCTATGATTACCGTAGATTAAAGTTGAGATCTATTGCCACCGACCCATCCTACATGAGAGAAATGTTTGCCTATGATATGTATAGCTCCATTGGTATGCCTACCTCAAAATTCAGCTATATTCGTGTCTTCCTCAATAATGAAGCTATTGGTCTCTTTGGTATGGCTGAAGTCTTCAAGAATCCATGGATTCAGAATGAGTTTGCTAATGGTGACAACGACTATAAACAAGGTGCCCTTTGGGTTGCCGATGTTTCAGGTGGTCAATCCACGTCAGTCGGTGGTGGTGGCGGTGGCGGTGCTCCTGAAGGTGGCCAAAACATGACTATGGGTGGAAATAGCACACAAGGTGGTCTTCCCTCTCAAAGTAGTAGCAGCGGTGGCGGTATGGGCTCGATGGGTTCTGCTGATCTTTCTTACCTCGGTGATAACGTTACTCTTTATGAAGATGGCTCCTATAAGCTCAAGGAAGATCCTAGCAAGGGATCTGCCAACTATACTCGCATTATGGATTTGGCTCGTTTTATTGAAAATGCTCCTAATACAACTACAACCAACGATGATGTTGCTCTCTGGCAAGAAAAGATGGACACCGATAGTTTCCTCCGTGGTATCGCTATGGAAATCATTCTTTCTGATTCTGATGGATACTTCACCATGGCCAACAATTACATTCTTTACGATGATCTTGATGCTGAACGCCTCGTCTTCTCAGGTCAAGATATGGACTTGTCAATGGGTCACTCTATCAATAACGCCACCTTGATGAATGACGGTAACTACAGCAACTTCCCCAACTTCAACACACGTCCTCTTATGCCCAAGATGTTGCAAGTACCTCAGTTCAAGGAAGATTTTGAAAATTTGATGCTCAACATTACAAAGGAATTGATGAACAACAATACATTGTCTTCACGTATTGATCAAATTGCCGAGATGATTACTACTGATGTCGAATGGGACAAGACTTGTACTCGCATGGGTAGCTCCAACAGCAGCAGTTCTAGTGGCATGGGCGGCTCTACCACCTCCAACTTGCCCTTTACAACAGCTGTATATGGTCCTACAAATGAAACTGACTTGCTCGGTTTGAAGGAATGGATTGCTCTCCGTAGCACCAATATTTTGAACTTCTTTAACGCAACAGAATAACTGTATTCTGTGTGTATATATATTTATATCATTATCATTATTACTATTACAATAAACATCTTTTTTATTTATAAATTATACGATTTTTATTCTATTGTCTTTGTTTTTTAATATATATCATTGATATCCTAATGTCATCGAGATGAAAGCAAAATGCTCATCAGTATCGACTTTTCTTTTTGTGTTTGTTTTTTAAATAGAAATTAAATTGTAAAACAGGATCTGCATTCATTTGTGTTGTAACTTTTCTCTTGGCGCAATATACCATCAACCCGAGGAACTGTACACTCAAGGTGATGATTTAACAAATCATTCTATTTCTTTATTATTAAATCACAACAATATGCTCAGAACTAGATTTACTGATACTAGATACTATTTAAACATATATATATCTCCAAGCAATTGTATAATGTGAAAAATGTTTCTAAACACATAAAATGTTGAACTCTACCGCACAAAAATATTTAAAATGCAGTCATAGATACTTTCTATTCCTTTTTTATCGCTACCGCGGATGTCTGTAAAGAGGTCATTTTAACGGTTCTCAAAGTACTGAATATGAAAAATAGCTAGTTTATTGGTTTCAAGTTACATTTGTATTACTGAAATATGATTAGCATATGGGTATCCTTATTAAAGATGAGCATTTAATATAATGATGTTCATTGGAATATTAATTTATGCTGGTGATCATGAAAAAAATTGATAATAAACTTAGTACACCTATTTTTGTCATTTGTAAAAAATACTTTGAATATCTCAACAGTAAACCGTTAAAAAGATCTGTTAAGCACTTCTGAGGTATACCAAAGGACATTGCCACTTATTTTATGATATATTAAGAGCGTAAGTTAAGCATGTGTTTAATCTAGTTTCATGTTCTTTTAGTAAAGATTAATACAAGTCACCGGTTCATTGATGTTAAAACCGTTTCTTTAAAAAATGGTTGGAAACGATATAATCTAATATTAGAATAAAGTATATTCAAACAGGTCTTACACTCATATTATCTAAGGGCATTGCTCACGAGTCCAATAATGTTTTATATTTCTGACATAAGCTCTTTAGCATTTGAGTAATGTAACAAAATGAAACCGAGCAAGGTATTTACTTTGAGCATGGGATAAACTGTTTGTGTATGGTATGATCCCAATGGAACGACATACCTGTTAATGGATAAGTATATCAAATCAACACATAAACACCGGATCTTTTTTTTTTTTTGTTATCGCTAAAGCGAGAGAGAAATTATTTGGATTCATAAATAACTCAAAAGGCGGTCTCCATGTACCTAGTCTATTATATAATTTTTTATTATTCTCTATTGCATTATCATATATCCATATAAAAAGGGACATAAAATGGTATTTGATAAATCATACATCTCATCAATCTGATGGTGTAATTATTCAGAGTGTATATACTTGTAAAACCCAGCTGACCAATAAAGTAATATGTTTTTCTAAAACATTTGCCTTGTTGATATAATTCATGCGCTCCACATTTCTAAATTTATATATTTATGGAACGGTAAGAATAATAAAAGTGAAGCCCTGCTTGGTCTTTTTAATGTCTAAAACTTAAATAAGCATATCATTTTGTATTTGTCAAAAAAAAAAAAAAAAGGGTCCAATGTTAAGCGAACAATGTTAACGCTTTTCTTACACAACCCGTTTTCAGGGAATGTTAATACAATAGAACCTTTTAGTGAGTCATAACTAATGCCAGGAACCGCCTTTCTAGCGTAACGGATATCCAATCAAAAGTTTTTTTTGTATATCGAACGATTATATCTATATATATTCATTTTTTATTCCTTTTTTGGCTATTTTTATACCATCTCCTTGACAATCAGTTTTGTATATGGATGGCAACATCTACTCTGAACCAATGGAAAGAATACAAAATTAACAACATTCAAATGACTCAAATGTTTTTGAATATGAAACAATATGCACTCCATTTTTTAAGACGATTGCAGTTACGGGGTTGGCTAGAATTGAGTCACATGTGTAAATAATATAATCGTAATGTTGGCTTCTCACTTGTAGCGTATGTAAGCAAAGTTCCCTTATCTTTATTTATGCTTTTGTATTTATAAATACTTTACTTCTATTTAACGAATGAACTCTATCTTTAAAAGAAAAAAGGTTTTATGTATGTGAAATGACTGGATTTCCATTTCTATTATTGACTGAATAAACTATATCCCCAACGAATCACAAAACTTGTTTTTATACACAAGAGTAAACAAAGAAGCAAACGTGTAATAATTGGATTCGGAAATAGAAGGATAGAAGGCTGTGTTCGTTTAGCATGAACTTTATTATTCTACGTAGATTTTTCGTATTTAATAATAATGACGAGAAATGAAATATTAAAGAGATCCAATGCTTGTTTGCGTGGAAATAAACAACGTCATACTTCGATAATTAGAAGCAAAACAGTATTTCATTCATTTTGCTAATAAAAACATATGACAAATATCATATTACAATGAGATAACAGGTGAGGAAACTTGTAGAAAGTGAGGGAAAGAGCAAGGAAACGGAGAGAGGATGATCCGCTAAAGTCCGGTTTGATTTTCCGACAATTTTCATTATAAATATGACAAGTAAGTCTGTGCTTTAGAAAAAGAATAAATAG
>VCJK01000933.1:0-18781 GCA_024139485.1 Backusella psychrophila | reverse complement strand
AAAAAAAAAAAATTTAGTCATGAGCTTATTTTATTTTATTTTATTTTTTTCCCTGTAAAAAAGTTATCTTTTCATTGATTTCGAATCCCCTGAATCTGCTCATGCCGCACTTAAATTAGATGGACACAAATTGAGTAAAACTGTCACCTTATCCGTCAACAAATTCACTGATGTCGAAAAATTCAGTGGAATGAGCGACACTTATGTTGAGCCCGAAGTTCAGCCCTTTACTCCCAAGGAACATTTAAAGAGTTGGTTAATGGATGAACAAGCACGTGATCAGTTTGTCATGTATAGAGGTGATGATGTTGGTGTTTTCTGGAACAGAAAGACAGAGTCTCCTGAGCATGTTCACACTAGAACTGTAAGTTTTTAATTAATAACAGCAAGACGAACCAAACGTGATAACATTTTCGTATGTAGAACTGGACAGAAACCTATGTTCAATGGTCTCCCAGAGGTTCCTATCTCTGTACTTTCCACACCCAAGGTATTGCCCTTTGGGGTGGTCCCTCTTGGAATAAGATTGCTCGTTTCGTTCATCCCGGTGTCAAGTTGATTGATTTCTCACCCAACGAACGCTATTTGGTAACTTGGTCCAACGAGCCAATCAACTTGGAAAGATTGCCTAATGGACACCCTTTCACTGAGTCTGATGAAGGTAACCAAATTATTATTTGGGATATTAAGACTGGTTTGTTGCTTCGTTCTTTCGCTCTTCCCCAAACCGCTGAGGAGCAAAAGACCGTTCGCTGGCCCATGTTCAAGTGGTGTCCTTCAGAAAAATACTTTGCTCGTGTCATTCCCGGCCAACAATTATCTGTTTACGAAGCCCCCTCAATGGGTCTTGTTGGTAAGAAGAGTATCAAGACACCTGGTATTGTTGATTTTGAATGGTCTCCTGCCAAGCCCGATAGCTCTGACGCTAAGGCTGCCCGCAAGGAAGATGTATTGGCTTACTGGACCCCTGAAATGGGTAACCAACCTGCCCGTGTTACCATGATGACTGTTCCATCCAAGGAGGTTATTGCTACCAAGAACTTGTTCAATGTCTCTGAGTGTAAGCTCTACTGGCAAAATCTCGGCCAATTCTTGGCTGTCAAGGTCGACCGTTATACAAAGACAAAGAAGTCTACTTTTGCCAACATTGAAATTTTCCGTGTCAGCCAAAAGAACATTCCTGTCGAGACTATTGAATTAAAGGATCCTATGATTACTTTTGCTTGGGAGCCTAATGGTGAGCGTTTCGCCGTCATCACCACCAATGATCCCAACTTTGGCGCTGCTCCAGTCCACGGACAAAGTCCTGTCACCGTCAAAACAGATGTCAAGCTTTACTATCTTGACAACTCCAAGAAGGCCAATGCTGGTTTCAAGTTGATGAAGACACTCGATAAAAAGACCTGTAACCACCTTTACTGGTCACCCAAGGGTCATCATATTGTGTTGGCCACCTTACGTAGTGCCACTATTTTCGATATTGAGTTTTATGATCTTGATTTTGAACCTGTTGATAAAAAGGGTGAGATTGGTGACAGTGTTCAACTTTTGTCTATTCAGGACCATTATGGTGTCAGTGATGTTGAATGGGATCCTTCAGGTCGTTATGTTGTCACTGCTTCCAGTATGTGGCGCCAGTCCGCCGACCATGGTTTCTGCGTTTGGGATTTCAAGGGTCAGTTATTATTCAAGCAAAACGTCGAAAACTTTAAGCAGTTATTGTGGCGCCCTCGTCCCAAGAGCATGCTTAGTGGTGATGAAAAGAAGAAGATTAAAAAGAACTTGAGACAATACTCTAAACACTTTGATGAAGATGATCTTGCTATGGGCGATGCTACAGCTGCTAAACTCCGTGCTGAGCGTAGAAAGGCAATGGAAGATTGGTATGGCTGGAGAAAGGAGGTCGAACGTACCCTCACCGAGGAACGTAAGGCTTTGGGCAAGGAGATCCAGGCTGCTGATGAAGGCAAGTCAGAGGTCATTGAAGAATGGGTTGAAGAAGTCATTGAAGAAAACGAAGAAATCGTTGGATAGATATACAATTTATATAAAAAAAACACACTTTCTTAATAAACTCTTAATACACGTATATGTATAAACATACAAGCATTTATTATAGCATACTCCAAGAGCACCATTAAAAAAAAAAGTTGGCTTTTCGTTATTCAAAGTGTCGAGCATCTCACCATTGTCTTTTTTTTTTTCTTTTTTTTCTTTTAGCTCAGTACAAAAAGCTCATTCATAATTTTGTATCATTATGTTTTAAATGGTAATTACAATGGGAAAGCTATGTGGGCTAACTTTATTAACACACAGCATTTCGTAACACTTGATGCGACTGAACGTGTAACGAACTATTTTTTTTTAGGTCATTAAAATATATAAATAAGGAGAAATGATTACCATGGCTTTTATCTTTAAATAAAAAATAAAAATAAAAAATATATGGTCTAGCATTATTATTCCAGATATGATCGATTGAATGGTTACTGATGATCAATGGTGTTACCAGAAGAAAGAGCACCAAAGTGATGTATTGTTTGTTTATTTATATATTAGAAAAAAGGCACATGTATATTAATAGTAAATTCATGAAAGGAAAAGGAGAGCAAAAAGACCGTATGATCCGTATTTGCGACACAGTCCCACTGTTGCATTTTTTTTTATTACTATTATTTACTATTATTATTAGTGCTATTTTTTATTATGTAATAATGCGCTTTATTTAAACGTAGACATTATTTTGTTGAATAATGAGGCAAAAGTAGGAAACTGAAAATTTTAATTAATACGAGTCTTTACTTAATCGATCAAGGGAACTTACATTCATGGAAGGTACGTTAACATGCACAAGGATGATCTTTTGCTATTGTGCCAAGACCAAATTTCCTTTTTCCATTCTTATTTGTAAATAAAGAGAAACATAGCAAAGCTTACCTTGGACAAGTTTCATTAAATGAGTTGATTTATTTTTGACATATGAACATAGCATTAATATATGTTCTCGACTTTTCATTACCTGTGCTTCAAATTGTGGCAAAATCTGATCAGAGTTTACTTATTTTAGTTATAGGGTCTGCTCGACCAATCATATTCCTCAAAGCGGCTCTCCCACTCGCTCTAAAAAAAATAAAATGAAATGAAATAAATGATAACACCTTCTCTTGCTTTTCCCATCTTGGCAACATGAAATTCAAACTTTTGGCCATTGCCTGTTTTTACATTCCTTCTTTCTCGGTAGCTGCAACAGTTAAGAACTTGGTGATCTTTGGTGATTCCAACTCAGGTACAGTCTTTGCTTTTATTTTCGTTGCTAGTATCATTTTCCTATTGAAAATAATCAACACTGTTGTTAATAATACAATCATTCAATAGACGTTGGAAATATACAAAGAGGCTCCAATGGCCCTTTGTGGAGCGAATATTTAGCCTATGGATGGGATGCAACACTCTATAGCTTTGCCTATAGTGGGGCTGTTTGCGACAACCGTATTTATGGCTCCACTTTAAACGAAACCCCACCACCACCAAGTATCAAAGACCAAGTAGAGGCGTTCTATAAACTTAAGCTTGATTTAAATCCTGAAGAAACAGTCTTCGGTTTTTGGTTGGGTTTTAACGATATCTTTCAAGTGACAAAGTTTGAAGGTAAAATATACCCCCTCTTATTTTTGTCAATGACCTTTAACAACGTTTAAATAGATGCAGCAGCAGCATCAACCGATACAAAGAACATTGTCAACTGCATCAGTCAACAAGTGGTAATAATAAGAAGGAAACCACACAATTCAATTCATAGTTAACCCATTTTTATGGCTCGTTTGTTTTGTGCTAGAAATCAATTCGTAAAATATTCTCGTCTAATAGAGTTTTGCTACTGAATGTTCCTCCGCTTGAATACACACCCTATTTCGCCGACTCTGAACTCTCCCTAAACCATAGTCTAACAGCAACAGGTCTTAATAAATTACTTTCAAAAGAGGCAGCAAACCTCAATAAGCACCACCATGGACTCGAAATGGACTTTGTTGACATTCATACGTTAATTTCAGACCTCTATGTTAATCCAACTGTTTTTGGCTTTAAAAACTCTATTTCTCCTTATTTGGATGATTGTCCTGGTGAATTCTGTTCTGGTATGACGAATAAATATGTCTGGTGGGACAAGACTCATTTCACAACAGGTAAATAGAGCCTAAAATAGCGATTTTTTAAACTTCAGAAATTATTCAAATTAAACTCATTTTGTATTGGATGTAACGTTTGGCAGCTTTCCATAAAACAATAGCAAACAGTATATTAGAGGCTGAATCGTATATGCCAAGAGCTTCGGTCGGCAACATTTCTTATGCTCAACAAGTAATATTTGCACCAGGATCACAATATACATCAAAAAAATACAATGTTGAACCATTAGAGGGATTGGTGGAAGCTGCAATTAAAGAGATTGATAGTAAAGCCGCTGCCAGTGCGGTAACAGCAGCAAGTAGTAACGAAAAATCGGATCTAAATAACCTAGAGTCATTGAAGCCAAGTTTTTTCTCAAAGAATCACTTTGGCTTATTATGCTTCATTGGTCTCTTACTGGGAATGGTATTGTGGATAAGAACACCAAGAGCCACTGGTATTCAAAAAATATCCCTTCTTTTCCAAAACCGTGATCGTGGAAAGTTTTTACCCATTCGATCAGAACAAGCATAGAGGAGATTCAACCTCCCAAGATAAACACAATGAGCTAGCAAGTTATCTTTGGAGTGACGTGTAAATACAATAAAAACATCATTTTTGATCACTTTAATTATAAGAGATCCCATTGTATTCAATACAACATGTATCAATGAAAACAAGGGAAGCAGAGTTCATTCATTTCTCTTGTTTTATAATTTTCTTTTGTTTGCATTCAAAGTAGACAATTTTTCGACAGTATAAAAGAGCTCCAATTACCCATTTTCTTCTTGGTATTATCATTATTA
Organism: Backusella psychrophila; assembly: GCA_024139485.1. Classification (NCBI taxonomy): domain Eukaryota; kingdom Fungi; phylum Mucoromycota; class Mucoromycetes; order Mucorales; family Backusellaceae; genus Backusella; species Backusella psychrophila. The sequence goes on along the minus strand of VCJK01000933.1, from coordinate 13,808 downwards.
CTATTGTAGTTTATTTTATTTTATTTTATTTTAACAAACAATGCAGGAACAAACGTTTAATAACCATCTTGACACAGATCCTTCTTCCGCAACTAATTATGTAGAGGGAGTAGAAGCCCCTCATCCTGAACAAGAACCGAACCTTGACTTAATAAACGCTCTACTAGATATCCCTCCTCCGAAAAACGGCGCCGAATATAATGGTTCTGAGCAAGCTCTGGAAAATATAGAGGATAACGACAACCCAGAATCAATTATGGAGATTGCTAAAGAATTTCCGGATTTCAGAGATTATGTGTACCATGCTTTTTTCCCAAGTTTTCTCAACGTTTGGTGTGAGTTTAGAAGGGCAAAAATATGGGCAAAGCATCCAGAAAAAATACCCGAAGTTCGAGTATTTCTTGGTGAATTAAGGGCTTCAATAATCACCCTTTGTCTACAAATGGTTTTATCACACACAAATAACGAAAATGGGACATCTCGACATGAATCGTTTCTTATGTTTTCAGCTGTGAAAAAACTAGATCGTGAAATCGAAAAAGCGCAATATGTATTTTCTATAATCGAAAATTCACTCCAGGGACCAGCGGAAGCCATCGCACCGTTAATGCAATTTTCAGACGAACTAGGAGCAAAAGTTAACCAGATACTTGATCCAAATTATAAATTCGATGCTGCTGACGACTTTGCTTTGTTTTATGACAGCAAAATCCGTAATTTAGATACAGATGAATTACAGGCGATGGCTAGGGACACATTCAATAGAACCCCTTTCCAGGCTTTAGATCTGAATTCTATGCAAGCAAACCCAGGTAATGTTAAAGGTCTAAAGCTACTAGAGCAATTTAAAGTTTAATTTTAACTCATAATTAAACCGCCTATTATTTAGTCACAGAATATAAACAGCAATCAGAGCCTCTGCAAAACAACGTTAAGCAAATGGAGTATCAATGGATTCTAGAAGATATCTCACAGTTTTACAATCCAAAGAAAACCGGACGCTCTCAAAGCAAACAACCAGCGACTCATGAAAAGTCTTCATCAAAACCGCCTGCTATAACTGATCCGCCTGTTATAACTAATCCGCTTTATAATGAACAAACCAATGTGCAATACATAAATCCTTCCATGATACTTTCTGGAAGCAATAACGCAGCACACCCACAGCCAACTTTTCCATTAAACCATTCAACTTCAAACCCTTCTCAACTTGAATTAGAGGAATCAGAGACGGATATCATGGAGAAATATATTTCTTTTGGAGTGGATGAAGAGGATGATGGCTCAGAATATAAACAAGGTTGTTGCGATGATGACGATGAATATATTCAAGAAGACAGTAAACATGATGATACCTTATCAGACGAACCACCCAGAAAATATCAAAAAACATTGTGCAGAAACGCAAAAAATATGAAATTGGCCACAAAAAAGACACCTACCTCCGAAGGTGGCAAGAAAAAAAGAAAGGTTTCCAAAAATCGTAACACTCGACGAACACAAACATCGTATGAACCACATATAACAGCTTATTTGATGGCCATGTTCTTTGAAATATATAGTGTAAGAGATAAACTGACAAAAGCGGAGCGCCAGGCAGCCCATGAATACACCAAAATAGACCCTCGAAATCTCACGTATTGGTTCTCAAATCGCAAGCGTAGAGTTTCAAATGAGCTTGAAGAATACAAAAAAATTGTTAGCGAGAGTAACGGCACAATTACTTGTTATAAAGATTACTTGGAATGGCAAGATGCTCAAGTCATGGAAGAAGAATAGCGGATAAAACTCAAATGTATAAAAGTTTCTTAATTGATATGTAGTTTAATCGAAGTAAATAAAATATATTTGCCTTAAATACAAAAAAAAAATATGTTTGCCTTCATTGTATTTTTTTTTTGATTTTTGATTTTTGATTTCATATTTATTATTGTACATAAAGTATTTGTTTCTTTAAATCTTTTGATCGCTTTTCTTAATAGATCGATGCTCTTGCCACAAATACTTACCCCTTTACTTCCCTTTTTATTTTCGCTTTAATATCAATTTAAATCTGATAAATATCAAATGAACTTTGACAGCATTTGTGATTTTATTCGCGATGAAGTTTTCAAGTGTAAAAGTAAAAAGTGGTAAGTCTGTCATGAAATGATTTATATTTTCATTATCTAGTTCAATTTGCTAATACAATTTTCTATATTATATCAGTTATCCACAATGTGGCTCTATCTAATAGATATTTCTCTGATCATAAAACTAATAATGAAGCCACTTTTTAGATAATAAGTCGTAGTTACGAGGTACCTCCTTTCATTGTTTGATTGTTATTTTTGCTCTGGTCGATTGTTATGATAAATGTTTATATTCTTTCGCCTTTATTTTACATTTTATTACTATTACCATATTAATATGAAACTCTACAATTGTATAAATCCCATCACTCACCCTAAATCGCTGTAAGTATAAAAATAAATAGGAGTTAAAGTAATAGACTAGTAACGTTCTATTTAATCACCATTTATAGTCAAAACCATAATTAATATAAAAAAAATACAATTTATAAGTGAGATTGATATCTAAAGTCTATAGCAAAAGTGTGTGAGGTAATAATAAGGCTGGATAGGTTCTTAAATTTTATGTCACAATTTTAAATGCTTTACTGCCTTGATAAACGCCACCTATCAGCAGCTATATACCATAGTTATAAAGGTTAAAAATAAGGCCTAATCAAACACTAATTTAAAAAAAAAGCTAATCTTTTAGTAAGTTGATTTGAACAGGATGGTCTCAGAAAATTAGTAAAGGAGCATACTCTCCTTAGAAGAGATACAATTAATTTTGCGTATTTTTTAACTTGTACTTGGTTCGAGCAATCGGTTGAGGCTAGAGGCAATATGCCATATTTGACTAAAGATACGTTTTTGGTACACTCTTGTGGTTTTATTTCTCGTCCTGATTCTAATAGAACAATAAAGGTTGCTAGTATTTCTTTGCGTAATTTCCATCATGTCAATTTTAGCCGAAAAACGACGAGCCAAGAAAACAAAGTAAAAATCAAAAAGGAAAGGAAAGGTAAATTATGCAATAGTCATAATAGCTGATTCAATTTATTTGGTTTTGCTGCGAACGGCTACCATCCTTTAACAGGAACCCATACGTCCAAAACTACATCACTTCCATCTTCAACAATCAAGTAATACATGTGAGAAGCTGCAGTGAGACAGCAATGATTTGGTAATACACGCACAAGACTACCTATTCCTAAATCAGATCTTGATAGAATAGAACTATTTAAATCTGAAACAACACCATGTTCCTGTGCAACTTTTGTCAAAGTAGCGAGAACAATTGGTTCCTGATTAATGTCAGGCTTAATTGCAGGATCTAAAACGTAACCAAAACCGCCCTGAGGAGCAGTGTCCTTAGAAAATGCCAAGCCACCACCATCAATCAATAAACTATCTCTATCGCTATAATTACTGGCAACTCGAGATACCACAGATATGGCAATATCCTTTAAGGTACAAAGACCGGTGGCAGCCTGCTGTCTATCCAAGAATGAAAAAGCGCCTGCGTGAAGTTCAGTGATACCATCCAGCACCTGTTTGATGTTCTCCTTGTCTTCCTGTGCAAATTTCACAACGGCATGAATAGTTGGGGTTGCACCAATGGAGACTGTCTTTACTGCCACTCCATTAGTTGTAAAGTAGTCACGGAAACGACGTGCCATATCACACTCTGTTTTAAGATATTCCAAGCCATCGATAGCACTTTTTGCAGAATAAGAATGACCAGCATGTGTGTATATTCCGTAAAAATCAACATAATCTGAATCTTGGAGTCTCTTTGCCAGCTCCAACGTTGATGGATCATTTAATGGTGCACCTGCACGACTGAAATGTTTCGGTAAATAACAAATATTGGTAATAAAAACAAGAATATACTTACTGGTATCCACCATCCACTTTCAAAAACACATTTATTTTTTGAGCAGGGATATCATTTCCGTATTCTTGTTGAAGATATTCTTCCAGTGCGTTTAAGGTGACCACGTTATCTTTTATAATGACGATAGATCAATTTTAAGCTCATACATTCATTTTCAACGATCCCTTACCAATAAAAACGAGAAACTTTGAAACCTTCTTTGAGAGATCAAGCGCATCACTGAACTTGTCTGGAGAAATAGGAAAACCAAGAAGAACCTGTAATGTGTATTAATATCATAACCAAGACCCAACATCTAATACTGTAGAGTACCTCTTTTAATATGCCACTTTCCGTCAAGCGACTATTAATCATATAATGTGCCTCTGCCATAGTTGACACGACAATAGCATCAGCCTGAGTGCCCTTTAGTTGAATTTCAGCACCTTCGATGGTCTGAATAGATTTTTTTAGACGACCATACATTAAATAATAATAATAATAAAAGAAAAATACCTTGTGTGTTTTTACATGAACGCGAACTTTAATACCAAGATCAGAGCTTGCTTTGCCCAGCTTTTCACAGTTGCGCTGAACGATCTTTCTGTCAATTACAAGAGTTGGTGTTCGAAGCTCATTTAGCTTTTTTCCCACCATTTCCTTGACGAGAGCAGCTTTGCATTGCTCTGAAAAAGAAAAAAAGGGAAGTAAAGGAGTAACTGTTTGTGATGAGAGTGTCATTCTATCTTAAAAAAAGGTTAAAGAAGCAATTAAAACCGTGTACTTTTGTGTATGAGCATTGTATTTCGAGCGATAAAATCCTTGACTGACTTTAAACAATGTCGAAGAGAAAATGACAAATATTGACTCATTAATAAGTTACACCAAAACTCTGAAGCAGGGTCAAGTTTCTGATTCAGAACTTGACACGGTTACTCTTGGTATTCTTCATATATATAAGAGTTCATTACTTTTAAAATACGATTTAAATATATAACAGAAGTAATGTACTTTAATATTAAAAGGATGACAAAAAAACAAACTAATTGAAGCTATTTATTATATAATAATACGCATTGATAGTACAAATAAAGTAAAGGCGGTTAAACCAATTGTAGTATTTATAAGTACACATTTAATGGTAATAAATGGAGGTATTGATATAGATGTGTACGATGTTGTCAATATAATAATAAGACATGCCTACAATATGAAAAACACGGCACTATTAAAGATATTTACAACGAAATTTAAGGCAAGCCGTATATACTTTTATAAAAACTAGTGCAAGTACTTTTCCTCTCAACCATAAGTTTCTGCTTTCATGTTACATAATTTACAAGATTACGAACAAATATTGGATAATAAAAATGCCTCCATTGTTAAGTATAAAGTTTTTTTTTCAAGACAGGTTAAATTAACAAGTATGGAAAAACTATCAGAACAATTCTCTGGTTATATAATTTAAGAGAGCTCGTAAGAGGCTACAGAGATTTTCGAACAGAGAATCAGATAATGCTAAAAATATTATTAAAATGAAACAATGTCTCTGTTTAAATACCAAAGCGGCCATTTTTTGATATTTTTAGGTTTTAGTCAAGATCTATTGTCTTTGCGGTGGATTCAAGTAATGCATCTGCGGTTTTCATGTAAGAAAAGGAGTTTATAAACAAATCTTTATTTGTATGCCGATACTCTTTTATATTGATAATCAAATCTACAAGATATTTATTTTCGAACCTTTCTTTTGAATAAGAATGGGAAATGACGATGCTGAGTTAAATATTATCAGCCCTTTTAGTTTTTTTTTATTTTCTTTTCTTGTTGAGCATCAGATAAAATTAAGTCCAGAATAAAGAAAGATACGTTTAGCCACGGTCACGGTATTTCGTTTTAACATTCTAGGCATTGGTGATATCTTTCTTTAATTTCCAAGAATACAATTGAAACATTTCATGCTACACTAAGCATTATACTTGGTATCTAAAATATGTCATGGCAATACAGCCATATTCTACTAAGCGTATGATATTACCTTTCTTCCCAAACATTGACCGCAGCAATACCTCGGCTAATACTTGCATTAATATTACTCATTCAAAAAAAAAAGCAGACTTTAAGAATTTTAGAATTACCATATATATGTATTAACAGTTTCAGTTATTGGATAAATCAAAAACCTATTCAGCTAAATTAATTAATCCACATTAGGAAGCATATCAAGTACTATAGATGTCGATTGAAGCACATTATCATTGGTTTAATGCAAAAGATAGAATGAGAAACTAAATGGTGTTTTTTTTCTACTTGGCTAATATTTTAATTCATTTTGTGCACCAAGACATGTAATGAATGATAAAGCCAAAGTATTTACTATTTACTTTGATTTCTGTCATTTTTTTTACGTTTTCTACCATTTTCCAAGCATATCTGTTCTTGTGTGTATGGATCATGTGCTATTGATTTCTGCTGATTGGTGTGTTGCTTTAGCTTTGAAAATAAATAAGTGTGTAACGACGCCTGCTTATTTATTTTTAGATCAAAATCATCAAAGGAATCACAGAAACGATTATGTTCATGTGCCCTTCGATTTTACTTTTGGATTTTTTAAAAATGCATTCTTGTTTTCCAAACTCTATAAAATGATGTTACTTTGAAAATTAAAAATGAAGTACCTGAAAACAACAAATCCATATGTCAGATTATCGATCACATTAGTGCAAGTTGTTGTCTATTTCAACCCTTATGGTATAATTCAAATAAGGAGTTATCACAATAACATGCCTAAGCTTTGCTTGTAGAAATTCGCTTGGTGTGAATACATTGGTTCTATTTTATAAATAGTCTGCGTCTAATCATATAATATTAAAGGGTTCAATTAACACGGTTGTTACATTAACTATGATTTATCATTCGGGCCGAGCGGCTATTCTTATACAGAGAGATAAGTTTGAATCATTATGTCTGACAGAGACGAAAAAAAGGAAAATAAAGTAATGCTTGCTGGAAAAAGGAGCATTTAAGAAAACAATCGACCTCTAAAAAATGACTTAAAGTGTGATCTGAATCCGGTATATATGAGTATCTACTTACATTGAAAAGGCAGTACAAACTAGACTTTGCTGATATAAGAAGATATCAATGATCTGAAAGCATCCCTAAGCACTATCCACCAAATAATGGGATAAGCAGATCATATTGTCTACTCTTCGGGATTGGAAATCTTGGTAACATACATATTTAATTCTCGTTCTATTTAAACCAATCATAGATCATACCGATTCACCAAAAAAATACACTCTTGCTAACAAATCAAGTTGTCCAAAATATCTGTGACCTGGATCAAACAATAAACCAAAAATCCGCCAAGAATTAAACAATGACAATTTTGGTGATTGATGGCTATCATTCATGTATCCCATGTGATTGTTGACCAGAGTAAATGAATATATTTTGTGGTTACACTACCATAAATACTTTAAATAGAAGACGGAACGTGGGTTAAAAAAATTTTGACTCAAAAATTATCGGCCAGTTCGTAGACTGAAAAACATCTAAATAAAGAAGTACTCGTAATCCTTATGGACTTCCATCAAACCTACCCCTCTATTGCACATTGAATAACGTATATTTTTAATACAATCACAGTCCTTATTAATAAAATAAAGAAGAGTGTTTAGCTCGAAGAAAAAATATTTCTCTTACTAGAATCCATCTTGGATTAAAAAAGAGTTTTACATGAAAAAACGGGAGAGGCGCCGATCCCATAGGAATACCTATACGATATACAAAATGTACATTACGTCCGACATGACATATACAAGATCGTAACAAAAATGAAAGTGGTAATGGCTAAAGGTTCCCTGATAATGTATCTTCTCTCGTCAACTATATATATAAATAAACCCATAGAACAATAATGAATTAAAAATTAGTAAAAACCAAACTAATCTAAAGAAGTATGAAAGAGATTTCCCTCACTTAAAGTCTCTTTGAACTTTAATTTAGATAAAATGATATATAATCTCAATATCATTAGACGTACCTTTTTCCATACTATCTCCTATATCTTGCATCACTATTCAAATAAGATTGAACATGTGTAATCATATGCTCTAAATTGCTATTTTCTACTCCAAATCAGAATACTATTTATCATAAATAAATAAATAAGTAAATAAAATAAACAGTAAACATACATGCTACCAAATGTGTGCATGGAAACCGATGATTTTGTAATCTCAAGCAATGCCCGTTATAATAAATCGGGAAAACTGAATCGAAGACCGAAAATGGGATTACGTGCAACCGCTCTATTATTAAGGAGATAATAGCGAAAAAAAAAAGATTCTTTTTACACCAAGAATGGAACTTCATGAGGCCATAAACTAGCTAAGGAACCACCAGGGCCGAAATTAATTCACCTGCGAATTCTACTATAGAAAACTAAAGAAGAATAGTTTTAATACCCAGCTCCAATGTGCCGCAGTAATGCATGCGGATCAAAAAATTGCAATTTAGAAACTACAGCTACACAGCACTTTCACAGCCAACGATACTGAGATAATCAAACGGTGTAATTACAAAAAACATTTCTGGTCCAAACATTGGTAAGTTATAGCAAGTGGCTTTTCCTTTTTTGTTGATCGACTCTATGTCGCACAGAAAAAAACTTGCCCAATTGATAGACCGATTTTTTATTGAGATTGTGAATTAGCGACATCAATAAAAGTATTGTTATCTTAATCATAATTTTCAAGGATTCTTGAAACTAGGTTTATGAATTACTGGATTTGAATAGGTATAGAAGAATAGAATATTTAGAACTGACGATGCTTTTCTATAACAATGTTGATTTCGTCACGTGGAAAAAAGCTATGATCCATTTAGAAAAGTATATTTTTCTCTTTGAAACTTTACTTCCAGGAATAAAGTGGAGAGGGTGCCGAATATAAAGTATAGGAGTTTTAAACACCAACGTGAAGTTGATTTTGTCCTGTGCGCTATTAGAGTGTTATTTTGATGATTGGGCCGGGGTTTACGGCTTTTCATTACACCGGAAACCAACTCTCCGCTACCATTATTTTGTGCCACATGATATATAATATAAATACCATTCATCTTTTTTTGATTTGGAAGTTTTTCTTTTTTTTTGACTTTTGATTTACTACTCTCATTTAATACATATATTTTATTAGTGTCTATACAAAATGACTCTAAGTAATTCGTCACGCTCGTCGTTGACGAGTCAGACTATAGATGGTCACAAACGAAATAGCAACACACCATCCAATGTACAAGACGAAAAGTTACTATTGGAAGAGGAAATCGCTGCCATTCCTATTCAAAAAGTAGAAGTCGTTGAATCTGATGAAAAAGATAAGAAGAAGAAGAAGAAGGAAAAGAAGGAGAAGCAACCCTCTGTCCCACTCTATAAACTTTTCCGCTTCGCTACACCACTTGAAATTTGTTTGATTTTAATTGCCATGATCTGTTCTGCTGGTATTGGTGCCATTCAACCTTGTTCGATTATTATTTTCGGTCAGTTTATGGGTACAATCGGTGCAATTGTCACATCAGGAGATTTATCTCGACTTCTTCCTGAAGCCATGCCTTTGATCCTTATCTTTGTTTATATGGGTACAGGTGTTTTGGTTGCTGCATATGTTGCCAACTGTGTCTGGGTTTTGACTGGTGAAAATCAAGTCAGACGTATTCGTACCTTATATGTCCACGCCATTCTTCGTCAAGAAATGGGTTGGTTTGATAAAGCTGAAGAAGGTTCTCTCACCACTCGTCTTGCAACTGACACTCAATTAATTCAGGACGGTATCTCCGAAAAATTCGGTTTATTCATCATGTGCGCTGGTCAATTTATTGCTGGTTTTGTTGTTGCCTTTGTCAAGGGTTGGCAACTTGCTGTAATTATGTTGGCTACTCTTCCTCTCTTGGCCGGTGCTGGTGGTTGTATGGGTTACTTCATCACCAAGTATACTCTTAAAACTCAAGACTCCTATGCCGATGCTGGTTCAGTTGCCGAACAAGTCTTCTCTGGTATTAGAACTGTTTATTCTTTCTCTCTCCAAGACCGCTTCTCCGTGTTGTATAACAATAAACTTGAAAAGGCTATGAAGACTGGTATTAAGCGTGGTATGATCCTTGGTTTTGGTTTTGGTACTTTCATGTTTATCCTTTTCTCTACCTATGGTCTTTCTTTCTGGTACGGTTCTAAGCTTACTCGTGAAGGTCAATTGGATGGTCAAATCGTCCTTGTTGTTTTCTTTGCCATGATCATGGGTGCTATTGCTCTTCTTCAACTTCCTCCCAATTTATCTGCTGTATCCAGTGCTTCTGGTGCTGCATACAAGATTTACAGTACTATTGACAGAGTTCCCGATATTGATGCTGACAGCACCGAGGGTTTGGCTCCAGAGAAGGCCTTCGGTAATATTGAATTTAAGGACGTCATGTTCAAGTACCCTACTCGCCCTGATATTACTATTTTGAAGCAGCTTAACCTTCAGATTAAGCCTGGTATGACTGTTGCTTTTGTTGGTCCTTCTGGTTCTGGTAAATCCACCAGTGTTCAACTTCTCCAGCGCTTCTATGACCCTAATGCCGGATCCGTTATCCTCGATGGACACAACCTTAAGGAATACAATGTTGCATGGCTTCGTCGTCAGATTGGTGTTGTGAGCCAAGAACCAGTCTTGTTCAATATGAGTATCAAACAGAACTTGCTTATGGGTATTGATCATGAAGTCACCAACGATGAAATTGTTGACGCATGTAAGAAGGCTAACTGTCACTCCTTTATCTCTCAACTTCCTGATGGTTATGAGACACTTGTTGGTGAACATGGTGGTATGCTTTCTGGTGGCCAGAAGCAACGTATTGCTATTGCTCGTGCTATTATTAAGAATCCTTCTATCCTTTTGTTAGATGAGGTAATTTATTCTATAAATATAATTATATCTACGCATTGTATTAACTCAATTACTTCATTAGGCTACTTCTGCTTTAGATACACAATCTGAACGTTTGGTCCAACAGGCTTTGGATGCTGCCGCTGCTGACCGTACTACTATTGTTATTGCTCATCGTCTTTCTACTATCCGTAATGCTGATCTTATTGTTGTAATGCAACAGGGTGACTTGGTTGAACAAGGAAACCATAACGAACTTCTTGCCTTGAACGGTGTTTATGCTGATTTGGTCAGAAAACAAGAAATTGCCACAAAGCAGAAGGGTAGTGATGTTGAAGAACTTGACTCTGAAGAACTTTTGAAACGTGAACAATTAGAAATTGAAGCTGAAAACAAGCGCAATAACGAAACTGCCGTAAACGAAAAGGAAACAACCGTTAACTTATTCAAGACAACAAGTCGTGTCTCTGTTGATGCCTATGAACTTAAGCTCCGCAAAGAAAAGGAAGAACGCAAACAAGCTATGAAACAGAGTGCCCCTATCGGTAAGGTATTGAAACAAATGAGACCCGAGTGGCCCATGATGGCTGCTGGTGTTGCTGGTGCTGCCGTCGCTGGTGCCGTATTCCCTTGTTTTGCTCTTATTTTCTCCCGTGTTACCGTCACATTGATTGTTCCTGCTGGTAGCGCTGCACCTGGTCCTATGGAAGGACCTAATCTCTACTCTTTCTTGTTTGTTGTTATTGGTATTGCTGCTTTCTTCGGTTTCTCTACTCAAGTCATTTCATTTGAAGTTGCTGGTGAACGCTATACTAAACGTCTTCGTGGTGATATCTTCCGTGCATTCATGAAACAGGAAGTCGGTTACTTTGATCAAGATGAAAACTCCCTTGGTGCCTTAACCTCCAAGCTTGCTATTGACTCTAAGAACGTAAATGAATTGGTCACCAAGACCTGGGGTGATATCACTCAAATTATTGTTACTTCTATTACTGGTAAGTTTAGTTGATTTAAATTCATATTCAATGATCAATTGTACTAATTACATATATGTATAGGTTTGGCTATTGCTTTCAGCCAAAGTTGGTTGTTGACCTTGATTATTCTCTGTATGAGTCCTTTCATTATGTTTGCTACTGGTTACGAATCCAAGATTCACCGTGGTTTTGAAGATAAGACCAAGAAAGCCAATGAACAAAGTGGTGAAGTTGCTGGTGAAGCAATCAAGGAAATCCGTACTGTCGCTGCTCTTAACAAACAAGGATACTTTGAAGACAAATACTACAAGGCTACTGATCGTCCCCATCGTCTTGCTCAAAATAAGGCTATTATGTCTTCATTTGGTTACTCCCTCCAACAAGGTATTACACTTTATACTAATGCTGTTGCCTTCTATGCTGGTTGTCGTCTTATCGCTGAAAGAGGTCTTCCTTTCTCAAACATGTTTACCTGTATGATGGCTATCATGATCACAGCTCAAGGTGTTGGTAGAGCCTCTGTGTTCACTACAAGTAAGTATTGTTAGCTTTTAAAAAAATATTAAACATAGTATATTAACATATTTCAATAGCTTTTGCTAAGGCCAAATACTCTTCCATTGCTGCCTTTGAAATTCTTGAACGTGTACCTGAAATTGACCCTGAACTTGAGGGTATCGAGCCAACTCGTAGTCAAATCAAGGGTGATATTGCTTTTGAAGACATTACTTTCCGCTACCCTGCTCGTCCTGATATTTCTATTTTCAATGGTGAATTCAACCTTCATGGTAAGGCTGGTATGACCATCGCTCTTGTCGGTCCTTCCGGTTGTGGTAAATCTACAACTATTGGTATGCTTCAACGTTGGTATGATCCCGCTAGTGGTACTGTTCGTGTTGATGAAAACAACACCAAGAACTTTTCTCTTCATAATCTCCGTAGCCACATGGCTTTGGTTGGTCAAGAACCTGTTTTATTTGATATGACTATTGGTGAAAACATTCGTTTCGGTGTCGATGATCCTTCTAAAATCACTCAAGAAGATGTTGAGGCTGCTACCAAGGCTGCCAACATTCACAAGTTTATTATCAGTCTTCCTCTAGGTTATGATACCCGTGTTGGTGACAAGGGTTCTCAACTCTCTGGTGGTCAGAAACAACGTATTGCTATTGCTCGTGCTTTGATTCGTAAACCTAAGATTTTGTTGCTTGATGAAGCCACCTCTGCCTTGGATAGTGAATCTGAAAAACTGGTACAACAAGCTATTGACAACATTTTGGAAGAAGGTGGACGTACTACAATCACAATTGCTCATCGTCTCTCTACTATTCAAAATGCCGATCTTATCTGTGTAGTAAAGAATGGTCGTGTCATTGAACAGGGTACTCATTGGGAGCTCCTTAAATTAAATGGAACTTACAGTGAGCTGGTCTACCAGCAATCTCTCAACGCAAACTAAAACTACACCATGTACTCTTTATTAATTCCCTTAAACTATTATCTTTAGAATTGCTTTATTCCCCTAGTTTTTTTTTTTAATTTTATTTTTACGAATAGTAAACTCCCCTCTGAAGTATTCTTTAGTAAAATACCATTTATTCATATATTGTACTTGTAATTAATCAACATGTAAAAAAAAACAATAAAAAATATAATTGTGAAAACAAAAAACATTGAAATCAAATGCATTGTTGGGGAGGTGAAAGTTTTCTGGATTTTGTTTGGAATATAAATAAATCATTATTTGCATACATTATTAAGGTAACTTTTTTCTACAGCTACCAGTTAAAATGAAACAAAGCAAAGTAAACGTCAAATCTGATGCATCCGAAATAAACAATGGGTCAATCTTGGGCATTTGCTATTCGCACTGGGAATCCGCACTGGGTGTGACGTCAATTTTCAATTTCTATATGAAAATATTTCTAACTATGAATTCGACACCATGAATGATGCTAGAGATGCCATCAAGCAATGC
>VCJK01000931.1:14590-28796 GCA_024139485.1 Backusella psychrophila | reverse complement strand
TTTTTTTTTTTTTTTTTTCCTTCCTTGTATAAAGAAGAAGAAAAGAAAAAGAAAAGGGATATTGGACAAGTCACAAGAGTGCAAAAAAGAGTATTAATAACAACAATAATAATAAGAGGAGCAGTTATGCATTTTTCAATTATCACGAGACAGGAAAAAGGAGTCACACTACTCCTCACTGTTGCTAATCTTCACTTGATCATTGATTGTTACCACAACAAATGTAGTTTAAATACTCTGCTTGCTAGAGATAATCAGCATTATAGTCATTATCACTACGACTAGAAGCAAAAAAAAAGTATACCGGCAAAGTTATGCTCTTTAGCTTCCATCAATGACTAAATGATTATATTGTGTGCGTGTGAAATTTCAGGTAAGCAAGTAATTATTTGTTGTAAATAGATGATGATAGAGCTAAACAAAACCTATTATTTGCAGTTAAACCATCTTTAACAAATCGTTTAATTGTGATCAAATACCTTGTAATGCTTGTCAAAAAAAAAAATGTCGGACTCAAAAGCGGGACTATTGCTGTCCGAATGCATGATTTATATCACATTTACTCGTTCATTACCTAATTGGAAGCACGAAAGGTATTTGTTTATAAAACTCATTAGTAGTCAGGACTTTTCAGTGATCCTAACAACAGGCATAGGCTAATCAACTTGGAAAACAGACAAAAAAGAAAGTATCTATAGCGTGTATGTACAGCCATGTGTCCATTTCATACTTATGCTTCATTAAAAGTTAATTTAGCCTAAACGGGCCGAGAATTCATATATTGAATATCAAAAGATATCCATGACATTTCCATAGTACGCAGTTTTTCTACGATTATTACTATTATATATACTTCAAATCCTGAGACTCAAAATGAATGAAAAAAAAAGGCAACCTTTCGAAATTCAAGATGGTTAATACTTGGCTTTGTAAGTGAAGAATATGCCAATTTGAATTCAGAAATTCGGATCCAATAGGTAACATTAATAAGCATGTCGTAATTTATTTTACTACGGTTTTGAATAACACAGTGACATTTATGATTGACTACAATCATCGTAACACAGAGAGATGGTTAGGTGCGATGACAAAGTACATAAGAATTTGGCAACCAGCGATAGTCCTTCATTAGTAATACTGAAGCATTACATATTTTTCGTACTACCAAAGTAAAGATATAATGATATTTAATCTTGTTTAAAGTTTATCAGTAAAGACATCTATCATAAGGAATGATGTACCATTTAGAAAGCACATGATGTCATTTCATATTCTTAAATTGTTAATAATTGTCGCTAAATCATTTTTTTTAATAAAGGCACATGTGACATGTACAGTTCCAAAAGTCGAAAGTACTGAGTAAAACAAACTAAAATATATTTTTGTGATAAAAATATACATTTGTTTCGCCGCCAAGTGAGTAACGTTCAAAAAAAGTGTAATAAATAAAAAACGGCTGTATACTACAAGTAATTCTGGTTTTTTTCTTCTTTTCTTTATTTGCTTAAATGAAACGATGGCTGAATATGTGCCCTACGGTAAGATTGTTGCACAAGGTTCATGAACGAGGGGTAAAACCATGAAATTCGCGGGAGAAACGTAATTTAAAAGTGTTTCCAG
This sequence comes from Backusella psychrophila, assembly GCA_024139485.1. Classification (NCBI taxonomy): domain Eukaryota; kingdom Fungi; phylum Mucoromycota; class Mucoromycetes; order Mucorales; family Backusellaceae; genus Backusella; species Backusella psychrophila. The sequence continues at coordinate 27,176 of VCJK01000931.1, read as the reverse complement.
CTAATTCCGCGGGTAACCAAAAATAATCAACAGATGTAGATTGATATATCAGATAATAGCCTACAAGTTATTGGCTAAAAAAATAAGGGTCGCAATAAGATTCCGGGGGACATATGATGTCGGTTATCTAATATAACACAGGGTCGTTTTAGAAACACGATTTAGATGTAGAGAAACTTGTATTAGTTTATTGATTAATAGAACAAATAGAAAAAAAAAATAATGTAAAAGGGAGGAGTATATGGCAAGGTACAAAATAAAAATAAAGATATATAGTATAAAAGAGAATACTGTCATTTGTATATCTGGAGGAAACAAGTATATTCACAATTTTTTAAGAAATAAATGTATAGTTCAATGATTAATGCTTAGCAGAAACCATTGCAATAATAGCAGCACCAAGACCAGAACCATCTCTAGCAAGATCAAACTTGACTTTGGAGCGAGCCTGCTCGCCAATAACTTCAGCCATGGCCTGACCCATATTCTTCTCAAAGTTGGGGTAAAATTCAAAGAGAGAACCATCGATAGCAATGATGCATTCCTGACCAACCTTACCAGTCTTCTTCATAGTACCAACAAGACCACAAGAGGCAAGACGAGCAGCACGACGACCAACTGCTCCACAGACCTTCTTCACAATCTGACGGTCAGTAAGAGATGTGGAGGGGATGCTCAAAACGGATTCCAAAATGTGACTAGTCTCGCTCAAATCAGGTGTTTCATCAAGTTCAATACTAGACATGTAGGCAGTTTCAAAGCTCCAGTTCTTATTCAACTCGACAGAGGATAATCCATTAAACAAGAACTGGTGATCAATCAAATCGATCAAGGCGTTACGGGTGATTTCACCAAGGTACATACCAGCAACTGACTTTTCATAAAGCTGTTGGCCAACATTAATAGACTCACGATCCATCTTATTGTCATAAATATTCAAAGGTAACACTTGACGTTCACAATCAAAAGCACCACACTCCATGTTGATGACCATTTCCTGGTTCTTCTCACCTGTCCATTTGCTCACATTAGACATATTCTCATAGTAGGCAGCATTGAAACCGGTGCCCATAATAACACCCATGGTGGTTTGAGGGTGCTTATAAGCATAAGCCATAAGTGTACCAACTGTATCATTGACAATCTAAAATTCAGAAAAAAGGGTAAATATACCAGCGTTTCAGAGTGATGATATATGCTATTTTGACAACTTACAGCTGAAATGTTGACATTGATGTTCTTGCGACGGAAGGCATCTTGGAGACCAATAACGGTATCTTTACCAACAGCACCAGTACAAGAGAAACCCTTGGTCCATTGCTTCAAGACACCACGGTTAATACCGGTTTGGAGAATAGGGAAAGAGAAGGTGTAACCGAGCTGGATGACTTGGTTGTTATCTTGGTTGGTATCGCTGTGCTCAGCCAAGAAGCTATCAACACAGTCGGCAATGAAGTCACAGAGGTTACGCATAGGACCAGTCTTGAGTTCTTCAGAGACAACGTATTTCTGTTGGTGGATGCTATACTCACCTCCACCAAGCAAGTTGATAAAACAAACACGTAAGTTGGTTCCACCTAAATCAAGGGCCATGTAACTGCCCTTTTCCTCACCAGAACAACGACCAGAGACATAAGAAGGGATCATTGCAACTAGAAAATATTATTAGCTTTTTGATTTTAAATCCTATTTTATGAAATATTTACCAGTGGCTCCTTCATGATCCAAACCCTTTTCCATTTCCTTAACAAATTTATCAGAAATTTTAGTCAAACACTCGGTGGAAGTGTTGAATTTTTCAAGGACAGCCTCGACGGCGGCAGTTTGAGCCTTTGTGAATTCAGCAGAGGGAATAGACATGGTATGAAAGTATGAGGAAAATGAAAAACCGATGAGAAAAAAAAGGGAAAAGAAACAGTAATGAAAAAAAAAAAAGAGGCAAGTTTAAAAAAACAAGGTTAGTTATATAGCTATTGCTACACCAGGTGACTGACTGTTCTAAAAAGGGGAAGTATGTGGGCTAACTTTAACACTTGAGACAAGAACTTCCCGAATTCTGTCTCCGCATTGTGAACAGAAAGGAACGTGAAAAATGGCATGTTTCCCGCTTTTTCGTGGACCCCATCTTTTCATTTAGATTTCATCTTTTTCCCAGTTCATAATAACCTTACCAAATTTAAAAAAATATAAAGTTGAATAAAAATAAGAATGTAGAAAAAAGATGGTCTACTATTTTTTTTACCAAGACGAAAAAAAAAGAGAAAAACACGTTTATTGAAAATAGACATTTGATTTACCATACACTTAAAGTGAAGCTTTTTTTTCTATTCATAAATAACGTTTTATTCATTGATTTGTTAATGTGTATATATAAAAATACTTTCCACTCATTGTTCCACAAATAGCAGCACAAGGGACACAAGAGCAAAAGGGAAATAGTAATGATGTTGTACATTGGGTCAAATACATCCAGCAGGGATAAAGGCAAATGATCTTCAGGCAACTTTTCCATTTTTTTCTTTCTATTATTTACCAGCTTATCCATGATAAATATTCATAAAAAAAAAATAGGATGATATGTTTAACCTCCTTGTACTTCAACTCAAGTAGCGGTCATTGAAGGTCCAAAGAAGAACGGATAATCATGCCAGAGACATTTTAAGAATGGTTTCAGGTATCAAATATAATTCTACACGGCTATACTATTTAATATCAAAAGCAAGGTTAGTGTTTGTTTTATTATAGTTAGTCATTGATGGATATGAATGGTATAATAGTCAATACAATGGATACGTCATGTAAAACTATCAACAGGTAAATTACCAAGAAAAGTTTTTATATCATTTTTTTCCCCTTTTTTTCAAACGAAAAGGTTTAGAGAAAAAAGATGTGTTTCCTTTTGTTTGAAAATCTGATTGTTCATGAGATCTACGATATACCTTGATATTAGAATTGAACTCTTGATTTAAAATACAATTTCACAATAAAATTGTATACACATTATAGTGCTTTTTATTAACAAATACATGGATTTTTATGCATATATTTGTTAGAGATGAATAGTTTGTTTAGATATATTAATAATTGCAATTGCCTATCTTTTGATCACCATATCTGATGAAATCTTTATTCTCAGCAATATCCAGCTCTACTCTATGAACTTTATATTGATATTTTTTTCTCCCAAAGAAATACCATTTAAGGAAATTTTTCACTGGGATTAAAAGTCCACACTACTGGAATTATGCCTTCTCGTTAAATAATGGGATTATAATGACGAGATATATATACCAACCTTATATACTATAGGTTAAAATATGATATATATATTTTGATAACTTAAAGAGCCTATTTGTCTTATATATATTTGATCCAATATATATAAGACAAACAGAAATGTCTAAAAAAATAAAACCGGAAAATTTATTGATCAGTACCATTACACACGTTGTACTGACCATATTTCACTAGAAATATCAATTAAAAGCAAGAATGTTTATTATTTATAGAAAAAGCCATTAGTAACAGAGCACAGTAATAATGGTTTGTCTGGATAAAGATGATAACAATAGACGGATTGGTATTCCCAAAATAAAGCAACAGGCAGATGATTCTCTGTATTCTTCGATATCGTGGAACTCGATATAATTTCCTGATCAATAAATATAATATTGCGTCCAAAAAACTGATACCATCATTTCCTTTTAGGTTGATTTATAAACTGCTTTTTTCTTTTCTTCTCTTTTCTTCTCTTTCCTTTTTTTTTACCTGGAATCAGGAACAGCATATTATCACCAAGGCAGTTAAATTAATGTGACCCCAAACTTCCCGGTGATTTATCCATTTTTCCGGAATAATTTGGAAAAAAAAAGTGGAATTTCTTTGATCTAGACTTTTCTTTGAAGTGACTAAAGTATAAAAGCCTAAAGTTAAAAACGCCCTGGTTGGTGAGGTTTTTTTCTAAGCTAACTTTTCCTACCAACTGTGATGAGCATGTCTTTTTTTTGGCGGTGTTTATATATCTCTCTTTTTTCCAAGATCTCTCCATAGATCTGCTGCACCTCTTCTGATCCTTTTAAACTTTATATGATCTTCCCAAACATTCCAGCTCTGTTTTTTCCTTTTCTGATTTTTTGTGGAGTATTCAAGTCAGGTGTTCTGTATGCTTACATAAACATTATGATCACCCCTTTTTTAACCACTTTGAACATCACAAAAGTTATATTTTTTTCCTTTTTCATTCAAAGACCATATCAAATATATATATACCTCTCGAGTTTTATATTTATTGGGTCATACATAGGTTGATTGAACTCTGACGGTTACAATCCAAAGTTTTTCATCTATTTACCATCTACTTCTAATATGTGATAAGATATATATTTATATATTTATTTTGTTACTTTTCATGATTCTATTATTATTAAAACAAGCTTTCGAGTTTATGGTATTGACCAGATATAGATTAACATTTATATCCTATTTCCCTGTTTTTACTTGTCGATCTTTTCAGTCAATTCAGGCACAGCCTTGAACAAATCCTCAACAAGTCCATAATCGGCGACTTGGAAGATAGGAGCATCAGCATCCTTGTTGATTGCAACGATTGTCTTTGAGTCCTTCATACCAGCAAGATGTTGAATGGCACCGGAAATACCTATTATGAAAGTACACACATTCAGTTAAACCCCTTTTTATGCATCAAAATCTTAGATTTTACCAACTGCCATGTAAAGTTCTATCAAATATCATATGAATACCCTTTTTCTCATTATTCCTTCTTTTCATTCACTTACCGGGAGCAACAATTTTACCGGTTTGACCGACTTGTAACGAGTTATCGACGTAACCAGCATCAACAGCAGCACGAGAAGCACCGACTAGAGATCCATTTTAGTCTCATTCTCATCCCATCCTTTGCACATGATTCACTTACCGGCAGCGCCAACCTTGTCAGCCAAACTGTACAACAATTGGAAGTTTTCACCATTCTTCATACCACGACCACCACTGATGACACGCTTGGCTGAGGCAAGATCAGGACGATCACTCTTTTGGATTTCCTCACTGACCCATTGAGTCAATGCAGGCTTGTCAGCAGCTGGGGCAGCCTCTTCAGGAGCACTGTTGTCTCCGGCCTGAGCAGCCTCAAAAGCTGTACCACGAACAGTAATAACCTTGATCTTATCATTAGACTTGACGGTAGCAATGGCGTTACCTTTTCATTATCACATTAGCCCCTTTGATCTTCATTATATATATATTTATTACCAGCATAGATGGGGCGAACAAAAGTATCTTCACTTTCAACACCAGTGATGTCAGATACAGCAGCAACATCCAACAAAGCAGCTGCACGGGGGAAGATGTTCTTTCCAACAGCGGTATGACCGGTCACCAAGTGAGAGAAACCAAACTTGGTCTGGACCTCGGCAAGAAGAGGTGCAATATCCTCGGGCAAAGAATTGGCATAAGCGGCGTCCTTGGCAGTCAACACCTTGGAGACACCTGTCAACTTGCTGACTTGTTGGGCAACACTTTCGGGTGCCTCACCAGCAACCAAGGCGGTGACAGATCCACCCAACTTGCTGGCAGCAGTTAAGGCATTGAGAGTGGCGCCGCTAATTTGACCATCCTTATGCTCAATGAACAAAAGTGTGCTGACACCAGCACCAGTTGCATAGAAACGCTGACCAAAAGCGGTGCGTGCCTAGTTTTTTTTATTATTATTATTAAAAAAGTTGTTGCTGACAGGTTTTCATTTTGTAGTTTGGCTTAGGTATATTACCTTGAGAGCCATACGTGCGGTTGTAGAAGCCAACATATTTATCGTGTTTATTTGTGCAAGATAAGAAAAAAAAAACACAACTTTGAGCATCCTCAGGGTGTAATCTCTTTCTGTTTTTGATTTTTGTAACTCCGTGCCATCACTCACTGGTGACGCATATCAACCAAAAAGTGTACCTGTCTTTTATCGCCGCTTTCGAAGGACTGCGAAATCCTTAGTCACAAGTAATGGGCATTGTATTCTTGACAAAGTCTTCTTTAGTAAATGTAATGTACTTGTATAATCATACAAGAAAACACTGGGAAATGTTTCATTTGTTGTGGTTTATAGGCTTGTTTGTGCTAATCTATATTTAAAAAAAAAAAAAAAGTTGCATATGACACATCTTGTGTGCTTGGCATTTTGCATTAACAACGTGTAACTTCCATATTTGATGATTCATTGGGGAAGGTTTTTACTTTGCATTCCCTTTCATATATTAACAAAAAATCATCCGTTATTAAATATTATAATTAACATTGTGTGTGTCAAGCTGTGTTTATACTTAAAAACGTTGATCGTTCACCTTTATTGGCGGATTTGAACGAATTAGTTTTTATACTTCAAATGAAATCAGTATCTTTGTTTTTTGTTTTTGTTTTCAAAATAAAGTGCATTTAATCTGATTTTTTTTCACCATTTTTTCCTTTTATAGTAAAGTATCTCCTACGCAGAGATATGGTCTTTACAGAAGCATCAGTAAAGTTTCTAAAAGAAACACTACCAATGTTATTGCCAGTGGTGTATATGTACAAAAAAAATACATGGGCCTCCTATTACTCATTTTATTCTTTGTTTTTTTAGGTGTACAGGGACCCAGTTTTAAATAAGATTGGTAAATTAGTAATAGAACAAACCAACTTGTGGCTGCAACGACAAGCGAAATTCTTTATGGGAATGTTGTACTTATTTAAGAATTAACTTCCAATGGATAAATAGTCGCTACAGTTGTAGAATATAAGACAAGAATATTAGATGTGTACTTTCTGTGACTTGGTTGAACCAGTTGCTAATTTACAAGAAATACTTATTAAGTACCCGTGTCTTTGTACATATATATTTTACTCCTTTTCCAAAATCCTTTTCTTCTCAACATGCACCAGTGATGATAAGCTTAGTAGTTTGCGTATGGTATGTTCTTACATATTAATAAAACAAATGGGGGAATTTCTATAAATGGTAGAATATGATCCACTCAAAAGCTTTTTTTTTTCTTCCCTTCCTTTCTGTAAAAAACTGGTCTGAGAAAGGTAGAATTTGCAATTGTACAAATTGAATAAATCAGAAGCTATCTTTTTTTTTTGTACCATCTTATTTATTTAATCTTGTAGATCATAAAAATTTATAATGATCTATGTTGTCTGATCAATTTTAATGAATATTAAAAATTCAAAACAAGTGACTTCTGAAATCTAAAAAAAACAATACAAATATGCTGAGCAGTTATCTCCTACACAACCCCGTTTTATTTACATTGTTTTGTTATGTCATTATAGGTCCATACATATCAAATCGCTTGAGGCGCCGAATCGCCTCCCTTCGTATATTTTACATCAAACGTGTTACTTTTTTACTTGTAACCTTAAAGACTACAAGAATATGCATAATAAATCAATAAATTTTATTACATAAAGTTCGATTCACACGGCGTTATTTAAATAGAATAGGATTAGCAGTGTTTTAAAAACCAGAACTCTTGAACAAAATTTATGACGCATAGTGGCTGTGGTTTTTTTTTTACTAAAATAATACAATCTTCTCTTCCGGCGCCTATTCCGCATGGCTCATAAATTTTATATTTAAAAGTTACGCAGCATTGTAACCACTAATTGTCAATGCATATTTGTTGATCATGAAATCAACAAATCTTGATGTATAAATTAAAACGCTTGTATCACTGGCTTTTGCATCTCTTTCACTTTTAACTTTATTTATTAAAACAATGGAAGTAATATACAAAAACTCTTTAGTAGAAAAAATCCTACCTTTCTTGAGACGTCAGTCCAAGATGTCCTATATTGGTGTGGCTGTCCTATGTCTATTTGTCGAAAGAGCATACTCTATTTTGAGAGTACCCAAAAACCTACGTCACTTTCCTTCTGTCGGTTATCTTACCATGCTAAAATCGATTCTTTATAACGAGTCTCTTGACGACAGAACAAATAGACTGATTCGCCCTTTAGTTGAAAGTGGTGCGAAAGCCTATGTGGTAAATATTATAGTCTTTATTTCGTTCAAGCTGATGATACCAGCAACTATATAATTATTTGATCCATGTTTTTTATCGTACCAATCACTTTTATATATACTTAGACAAAGTTTCCACTTCTATGGACTGTTTTCTTGACTGACCCCGTTGCTGCAAGAACCATGTTATTAAAGACAGGTAATTAGCTGGAAATATAATTCTCGATATCGAAGCATATTTATTTATTTGTTTATGTTTACCTATACTTTTTTAAAACAAAAATAGAGTCATTTCCAAAATCCAATTCGTTACTAAAAAGTCTGAGCGAAACCAGTCCAATCGTCCAATTTATGGGTCATGATAACGTAGCCATTTCCAACGGAGAAAGATGGAAGGGACAACGCAAGGTAAATCCTTAATATCTAATCGAGATTCCCCCCTTTTTTTATTGCTGACCTTGATTTTTTTTCAGATCATGAATCCTGCATTCCATCGATCTATGCCTGTACAGAGATTTGGTAAAATTGTTCCAAAGTTCTTTAAATTGGTCAATGAAGATGGAAAAGATACTCCTATTGCTGATAATATGAGAGCACTTACGCTTGACATATTGGGTCAAACTGCTTTCGGTAAAACTACGTTTTGATCTTTGCTATAAATCATCTAACACTTTCCATTTATAGGCTTTGATTTCAAATCAACAGAAGGTGATCCTGAGGGATGGACCTCTACTTACAAACTTGTAATCGCAACCCTATTTAATCCGTGGGTGGGAATTTTTGCTCACCTTGATTTCCTCACACAGTATATCTCTCCCTCAAGAAGAAGATCCATGGCTGCTACTGCAAAGTTTAATGGAATGATTGAAGAGTTAATAACAAGGAAGCGTGATGAGATTAGGAGCAAAAAAGCAGAAGATATTCCAGACAACGAAAAAGACCTCTTGAGATTAATGATAGAGGCAGATGATAGAGGAGAGGGGTTTACCTCGGTGGAAGAACTAAGAGTATGTAACAAGATTGATCTATATAATTTATGAAATTATCTAACTATTATTTCAATTATTTTAGCATAATATTTCCCTCTTCTTCCTTGCTGGTATGTTGAAAAATAAACACTTGAAATGGTAAACAATCTAATTTACATGATGCCATTGTATAGGTCATGATACCACATCACACACACTTTCTTTCTGTCTGTACAATCTTGCTAAAAACAAGGTAAACAAAGTCATATGGCTTTCATGAACCAATCACTTATTGTTCCATGGATATTTATAGGATGTTCAAGAAAGATTGCGTAAGGATATTATCAAAGTTCTAGGCGATGAACCCGAAGATGTTTATCCTACTCTTGAGGAACTCCGTGCTATTCCATATATGGATTGTGTGATAAAAGAGGTAAAATGAGTTATTGTTTATAGATGTTTTCATGCCTTTTAAATTACTTTTCTCATGGAATAGAATTTGAGAAAAAATGGACCCGCCAACATGCTACTCATCAGAAATGCTGAAGAAGATATGAACTTGAATGGTGTGGTTATTGAGAAAGATACAAAAGTTAGCGTTGACATCACTATGATTCATCTCCATCCAAAGTATTGGACAAACCCAGAAAACTTTGATCCTGATAGATTTGCTGAAAATGGAGAACATGGTACCCATAGTGGTTTAACGTGGGTACCTTTTAGTAACGGAACTCGTCAATGTATTGGTATGAACTTTAGCTTGACTGAACAAAGAGTGGTTTTGGCTATGATGTGTAAGTAGACAATGTATTATGTGCATATATATCTTTATCATTAACCTACTTTTTTTTTCATATTGAATTTTGCAGTAAGAAAATATAATATTGATATTGACAAAAATTCCGAGCATTATGATAAAATACAATTTGAAGTTCCCTTTAATCAGGCACCACCATCACTAGCACTCAGATTCACTAAACGTTATTAACTTCATCAAGCATCACCTTATCAAACCATTTTTTAAATATGCAAGTCTTTTTACAACATGGGTTGAAAATGATTATTTTAGATAATAATAAAAAATATATGTTATACCATTATTTGGGCAAGTAGAGAGTTATTATGTTGCAACTTACTAAAAAAAAAAAAGGATAGGTAGAAATCTATCCAAATTGGACTGAGAACTGTCCTTTCTTACGCTCATGTATCCCGTATTTGCTCAAGTTCGACGGGGAACTGTACCATTCTGTCAAAATTTGAATGTATATGCAGGTTTTATAATCTATATTTTTCATATCTGTGGTTCTCCAAATTTCACACCGTATTTACTAACAGCCATTCTATAAATGTATTTCTTTGTACTTAGCTCTTATAATGTGCACATTGTAATTCTATCGACATTTATTCATTGTAATAATCTAATTATATATTGGTTCGAAGACACTTCTTCAATTTATTGTCACAATAAAGTCCAGGACCGCATTCGTTTCTCTCGCATTTCGCACCCTGATGTAAGCCCGCTGAACTATTACAAACTTTGCTACTTGGACAGTAGTACCCTCCCTCACAAATGTCATTGGAGCCACATGGTTTACCTTCAAACACTGCACAGACAGGACTTACAGTTTTGTGGCCACAGATACGATCAGAAGGACATTTGAGTGTTGTACAAGAAGGCATTGGTCTTGTTTTTTGTCTTTTTGATAATAATTCAGCTTGAATCAGCACAGTTAGAAAAGAAGTTACAGTACAAATCCAAAATAAAAGTTTGGTCATTAATAATAAAATATAATGGCTGGGAAAAAAGGTAAAAGATAAACGATGAAGAGGGAATGTTCAGTTGGATATTTATATATTTTGATCTGCATGCAGGATATATAAAGGATCGTCATTTGCAGATTTTTTTTAAAACAAACAAACAGATATTTATATCGAATTTTCACCTTGAATCTTTGCCATTGATCTTTGTAAAATGATAAGCGTGCTATAAGGTTAAATATTGAATGAAACCAAAAAATAATAGAAATATTTTACAAATCTGTAGTGTCCACAATGTAACCAAAATTACATGGATTCTTTTCAGATGTAAGGGGTTGATTACTTATTCACACGCCGTAAATTGATGCTGCATATTTACTAATGATTTTTAAAAGAAGTGTAGTATTTCAAGAAAGAACTCAAAATTACATTTATGAGTAAAAAATCAATACTATTCATGTTAAATTATAAAAATGGGCTGTGTATTAAGTTAAATGTACATATTTTATCATATTACTGTATTGAAGGTGGGATCGAAAACATTCGATGAATTATACTTAAACGGAGTTAAATAAAATCAGCTATAAGAGAGGATCTGTTTAGACATACTATACGTTAAAAGAAAATCACTTTATTATGGATAAATAGAGAATAATGTATGGGATCAGACATGCGAATACAGTATATATTAACGCAGTGTTAAAACAGATAATATCTGGTATTTATTTGCCTACACAAGAACCACTGGAGCAATAGCACCCTTTGAAACTAGAGCAATTACTTTTACAATCAGTATCACCATAGCAATAGAAACCAGATTGACCCATTTTTAAGCACTTTCCAACACCCAGATCGCAATAAAGGCCATTGTCACACGATTGGCCCTGTGCACATGAATCGTTTAACTTTTGTCTGCCTGAACCACTGCAACGACCCACTTGCGGACAATAGTAGCCACCTTCGCAAAGATCATGAACAGGAGTGCAAACGTTATTTGCTCTCGCCGCACAAGAGGCACCAAGTGCCATTTGGACACAAATGCGATCAGGCGAGCAAACCAAGTTTGAACATGTCTTTTTTTTTCCTTTGTCTTGCTTGTCGCTTGTCCAAAGTGGATTCAGCTTGGACAATTAGAGCCAAAAAGACAGAAAAGAAACAAAGCGTAAGAATGAATTGTCTCATATTGAGATTGAGAGAAGTTAAGAGTGAAGTAATACTTTAATCACTGATGATCCTAAATAATTTGCCTTTTTATATGTTTTACATAAATAAATAACGCTTTTTTTTTTCTGCACAGTTGTAGCGGCCAAGGCGATCATTATGTATTCTGACTTACAAACTAGCTTTATATTACGTCCACTTGCAGGAGAGGTTTTATAATATCATGATCAATAACATACAAGCCATACTATTCGAATAAGAAAGTGTTTTCAATAGATTAAATAAGCCTACTTTATAAGAAATATTTGGTCTTTTACTTTGTAAAACTATTGCTGAATATATTATTGACTTTATATATTGTCTTATTTAGTAATATTAAACTGCAACCCTGACAGGAGGCTAACTTTAATGCATTTTGGAGATCAAATCTATATATGCAAATACAATTAGCGACATTCGAAGAAGAACAGAAGGTGTATATGCAAGTATAAGAACAAACAAAAAAGTACATTTTTAAACTTGTATTTTATTTGAACAATAATCTTCCAAATGCAAATCCGTGGATAGTTTTTTGAAATATGCATCAACAAATAATTTCCAGTTGAGAGGGTCCGATACACTCTGGACAAAAATATGACAACTGGTCTCTTTATTTATTTATTTTTTTACACATAATCTCATACAG
>VCJK01000929.1:29881-58646 GCA_024139485.1 Backusella psychrophila | reverse complement strand
AAGCTGGTGTTCAGTTGATGAACTATTTCTCTGTTGCTTGTGAATTGGCTCGTGACTGGCGCACTGACTTGGAGGGCTTGGCCAGCATGTTTGCTAAGCGTCTTCCTAGCTATGCTCGTGTTATGGATTCATTCAATGGTGCTCAGGCAGCACTTACCAACTCTACAAGCTAAAGCCTTTATTTTATTTTATTTATGATTAGATATAGAGGACTATGATATTTAATATGAGCTTATTTTATTATTTTTAATAAAGAATATTATTTGATAAACGCAATACATATGGCTTGTTGTTAAAGTTAGCTAAATGACCTTTACTGAATAGCACCCTATTTTTTAGTAACGTAAATGTTTTCCACCGAATTACAAATCAGGGTGAAAGAGGGTGTAGCTGTAATATCATTAGTGGGAGTGGATCGAATAGGTGGATAGCGAAATTCCTTATTCTTTCTGCCAATTCCGCAAGATTGGTCATATCGCAAAGGTGATATCCATCGCTTTTCATTATTTCCAAGGGTTAAAACGAGTATTGCGTGTTCATTGGCTGAAATATTCCTTAATGTAAAGCAAGACAGATTTGCGGTTATAAGGTTGAAGGTCTGTCCATAAACCTTGCAATGGTTGATTTCCAAACTGCGAAGACAAGGGAAGTTCATTAAAATAAGTCTGTCAATATTCCAAGGTAGCACAGTGGTATGGAACGATAGATGCTCTATGTTAACTGGAACACTATTTTCTTTATATTCAACGATCATATGATTAATTAATTCGAACGAACGAGACTTCAGTGTCGGTGGTGCGTTTTCGATCATTTCGTTGAACATAATCTGATTTTGGGGCAAGTCGTCATCATGCACACTGTAATATGCATCCACTACCAGCTCTTTCAGTACTACAAGATCCCTGATAAATACAAAGTCTTTTTGAAGGTCACAGTATAAATGCAAAGTTTGGATGTAAGATATTTGTTCTATGTTTTTAATTGCATTAAAGAATCCATCAATACAATGAATATCTAAATTTCGAATTTGACAGGCTGATTTATCCAGAGCATCAAAGAAATAAATATCATACTCCTCTTCGCCAGCCTTCAAAGTTTCCAATTTTAGTCCAAAAGCCTTAAAAAAAGGCTTCCATCCATCATCAATCAATGTTATTAAATTCCCTTCATGTATCCATCCATTATAAATTCTTAATGTGAATTTATTTAAGTTTGGATATGTTTGACGCGCGTAGTTGAGTAGGTCGATTCTTCCATTAACGTCAATACCGTTGAGTGATTCAAATCTTCAATCTGTAACAGATAGTGCTGGTTTAACCGAATAGTGTTGCTCATTGTCAAAGGACATATCTTCAAATTTAATGGATTGGAGTTGGGGTAAGCTCTGATTTATGGTGTTGATATCATCAAAGGTTATTCTGATTTCACCCAAAATTAGGCGTTTCAGCTGTGGTGCATTTTTCAAAAGAGGAACTATTTCATCAGAAACACTCCAGATACAGAGAATTTTCAACTGAGACAGAGAGTTGCAAGATAATAGCTGGCGAGTTATTACATTTGACGACACTTTGTATATCGTTTTAATGTTCTTTGGCCAAAGTTGTCCAGGTACTTTCTCAAAAGATAAATCGGCTGCATTAACATTAGAATAAAATGTTTCCAGATTTGGTAGTATTGGAAGAAAGGTTTGTAGTTGCTTTTCAGCACTCGTACCCTCTAGAAAGAGCACTAAATGCTTCACTCTATTCCTGATGTTTGGTTCTTTTTCAATTTTGGAGATCAAAGCCTCAAAACTGGCAACACAAGACACGTAAATGGACTGAAATAGAGTGCATTCTTCAATGAGGTTTTTGAAATGACTACACACCAGCATGCATTGTAGTTGATCTTCTTGTCAAAGTAAAGAGAATATTTCATATAAAACTTCTAGTGGTAGCTGTTTCATAACTTTACAATAATCAGATAAAGAAGAAGCAAAACACTTTTATTGGAAGAAGTAAATTTATCTTGGAGCGCACGGGTGGCTTTAATTCATCGACGTCATTTATTTAATTTTTATTTGCATATGTCCATTTTACTTTTACCTTTCCTTACACGTTATGAATTTAATCCCAGTAGAAGTCAAAGGTACCCAAGCATGGGGACTTTTGTATTCTCCTTGTTTATCATTTTAAGCTATTGAACATTTATTTGATCACTATAAGTAATTTATCGGTATACTATAAACTTGGTTGCGCGGGCTTCTCACACTGATAATTTTGAATATGTTGGTAAATAAAATAAAAAATGTCTATTCGAATTAAAAAAAGTGAATGACTGTAAAAGTCACTATGCTATAAACAACTCCTATTTAAAAATGTAATTTTTCTGTTTCTTTTCTTTTTATCATCTTTCTTCAACTTATACACACATTTATGGTCACAACAAAATCACTTCCAAACGAAATTTTCGCACTGATTTTCGCGTTGCTCCATCAAAAGGACAAGGTTGAATGCATGCTTGTCTGTCACCAATGGAAGGAGATTATAAGTACTGGTTGTTTATTCCAGACTCTCTGCGTTTACACTCTGGATGGTTTGAAAAATACAATCACAAAAATGAAAGAAGATCCAGAACAAACATTGAAGATTCGGCGACTGGTGATAGACTTTCTTACAGAAGACGAATTTGATCTGAATCCTTTACTCCCACTATTTCCCAACCTCGAATCGTTGCTTTTGCTGGCTCCAGAAGGGAAACAAGAAATCGACGAAGCGACTATTTATCCTTGGCATAAATATATCACACATATTACAGAATGTACGACGACAACAGTAGCTTATCAACTGCTCTCCCGTACCGTTTGCCCGAACCTGACAACCCTTTCAGTTGCAGAGGAATCAATTGGAGTGGAACCTAAAAACATCATCCCTTTTTTGGGTAACGCACCTGCATTGGAGCATTTAGAGATTTGGCCTGAACATCTCCGTTTCTCAGAGTTAAATTTTATGCATAGTAAATTACCTCGTCTCAAGTCATTACACGTATCCACCTTTACTTTAGACGGTTCTGATTTCACAGCAAACATTGAGCCAGCGATCAACATGACAGAATGCAGCTTTATAAAGGCTAAAACGCCTCCATTCAATAATGAAACAGAAATTAAACTTATTAAATTTATTAGCCTGAAATATCCAAACTTGATAAAGTTAGAGTACAGTCACAACACCAAGAAAGCAGAAAAAACAGCCAACTACCATGATCGTTTAAGTAGACTTGGATGGATTCCGCTTTTTAAAAAATTGGGCAGTAGTCTCAAAAATGTTTGTATCTGCGGAGAAAATGAACCACCCGGCCTATTCAAGATGTTGGATGATGGGAACTGTAAACTTGATCAATTGCGATTCAAACACTTAAATCCGCCAAAGGTTTTAGAATTGTCTGGATCGAATCAAGTTCAATATCTCCAACTACTTAAACTCGATGATATAACTATAGTCGATTTTAAATGGCTCAGACATCTTGTGAATCTCAAGAAATTATTTATGCATTGTAATCAAACCCGAAAATTAGCTGTCGATATGAATGAGATCCTCCAGAATAGCCCCAAGCTTAAAATGCTTAGTCTTGAATTCATTACATTGGATGTGGATAGTTCAGATCCCGCAACATTTCCTCTTGAAGATCTATCAATGCGTTGCGTCAAGTTTCCAGAAACCTTTGATCAATTCCTTGCAAAACATGTCCCTCGTTTACAAAAACTTAAACTGAGTTGCTGCGATTTGGAATCAAAAACATTTGACTTGTCGCCTCTTGACTTGTTGTTATTTGAAATCGAAAATATATTGTCTTATAAAAGACGTAACCTTATGGTGAAAACGCACAAAGGTAATAAAAAACGATGGTATCCATTGGAGGAGCTTGGCAGAAGCTATTTGACTTTTTATAGACAGTCGAATCTATATGATCCAACTGTAAACCCGAGAGTCCACCCTGTAACCAAGGATGAAGGCTTTGATGCACCGATGTTTACTTTGATATGTAATTCGTTGTATGATTTTAACTATGTGGAAGACTGAATCAAGTTTTGTATACCCTTTATCATGGTTTTATTAAAAACCACTTGCTTGTTGTATATTTCTGCCTTTTTTTTAAAATTAAAAATAAAATAACACAAAGACAATACGGCCAATTTTTTGCGGGGAAATACTTCCATATATGGTATAGAGATTGCTTTACGAAACCTATTGCGCAGAAGTTTGTTACACATAGCCCCTCTCTTTGATATTTTTCTTTTCTATATAAAGAAACTTGCGAAGCCAACCTTTTTTTTGATTTCCTGATTTCTAGTTCATGTTTCTATTTTAATTTCCCCAAAATCTATTTATTATAAATTATAATCCCATGCTACTTTCCTCTCCTTTCCTCCACTCCCTTTTCTTTTCCGTTATTTTCTTTATTTCATTATCTAATCATTAAAAATGAACCGACTTTCTTCTGAAATATTAAATGAAGTTTTTAATCTAATTCCTCAAGAAGACAAAGTTGAATGTATGCTTGTTTGTCAATATTGGAGAAATACAATAGAGGCTCTTACTTTATTTCGTACAATTCGTGTATCATCTTCAAATAATCTGGATACTTTAACAAAGAAACTACTAGAAGAGCCAGAACAAAGAAATAAGGTGGAACATCTAATAGTCGATATCCGTTACGAAGAAGAAGTTTATCTCAATCCTATCTTGTCTTTGCTTCCTAATTTAAAGGTGTTTCACTCTCCTAATTATAAAAACCATCCCGACATGAATGGGAAGGTTCTTTATCCGTGGCAAAATACAATCGAGTACGTGACGGAATATTCAGATAACTCCATAATTCACCATTTACTTTCTTCTTCTGTGTGTCCGAATCTCAAAGTTCTTACCACCAATGATTCTAACAACCGAATCGTTCCCTTCTTAAAAAATGCGCCTTCATTAAAACACTTAACTTTAGTATCCGGTGACATATGTTTTGAACACTTGGAAGAACTCCATCAAAGTCTCCCTTTACTCGAGTCTCTAACCCTAAAGCTGATGTACTTGTACTGTGATAGCTTTGATGCTGACATAAAACCAGCCCCTTTGATGAAATCTTTAACGCTTGAAATACTAGACTCTACTGATATTAAAACAAAGCTTATTGTGCTCAACTATATTAGAAGAAAATACCCAAATCTGTCAACACTTAGGTTAATTAATCAAGATTTTTATTCCCTTGGAGAGAATGACCAACAAGAACTTTACGCCTATGGATGGAAGCCACTTGTCCAAGCCCTGCAAACACAATTGAGAAAGTTACATATTGATCACACATTTGTGCCAAATAATATACTAGATTTATTACATAAATGCGGGTCCCAAACAAGTCATCTGTCTATTGGTGCATTGTTACTCAAAAATCTAGGACGGCTAAGCCAACTCCATCACACCATCAAGTATCTTGAACTCGATGCCGTAAACTGCTCTTCCTTCGAGTGGCTAAAAGAGTTTAAAGTAATTAGAAAATTAAAATTGACGAATGCATGTTTTGAAGACCGACCGACGATCAACTTCAACGATCTTGTACGATTTTGTCCAGGTTCCTTAAAGTCACTCTCATTTAAATACATCGATCTGTCATGTGACCCCGTTGCCGAAGTTTTCCCGGTTTTTATCAACAAGCTGTCTTTTCAAATGATGACCCTACCAGATGGCATTGACACCTTTATATCGGTATACTTTAACCACTTATCGAAATTAAAATTGAAGCGATGCGAGTTTGAAGTCATGGCTTTTTCTTTACCAGCTTGTCAGATCAATACTTTCCAGATGGAGGATGATTTTACGGAAGACACTAGAGGTTTTTTGGTAACAACATTGCAGAATAACCAACAACGTTGGTACTCGACAGCGTATATAGAATCAAGGTGCGACAATTTTAAGGGGTTTAATGGTTTTCCAACACAGCATCAGGCAGTCAAGTCTCGAACTATTACAAAAATACCAGAAAAGCCATTTTTCACGTTGACTTGTTGTTCACTCAACAATATGGTGATTAGAGATACTCTTAATTGTTAAATTTTGTCATTGTCCATATTTCTCCACCTCTCCCTCCCAAAAAAAAGTGTATTTTCCTTTCCTTTATTTTAATTAACCTTATTAAAAACCATTTACCAAATCGTACACGAAGTGAAATTCAAGCAGTTTGTTTTAAATCGAAGAATTGGTAAGCATACAGTGGAAAAATTGAATTTGTTTACCAATGAGTGTTAAAGTGATACACAAATTTAATTTTTCCACTGTATATCCATCAATTTTTCAAAATCGAAGCACAACATTTTACGTACTTATGTTACTTTAATTACTCGTTTTTATTTTCTATTTACAAAAAGTAAAAAAGTGGTGAATAACCAGCAAGCTAAATATAAACTAATGGAAACTTGGTGGATCATTTATACTTGAATGTGTATTAGAACAAAAACATTGTAAGAAATACACCAGGTTTTATTAATTATTTGAATGGAAACTCTAATTTATAATTTCATATTTAGCACGTTTATAACCATAATGAAGAGCTTCATCGAAATTTTCTTGAGCCTTTTCTTCATCTTGAGGAAAACCTTGCCCATTTCTATGAATCATTCCCAAGTAGTAGTAACACTCTCCAATTGATTCCCCGTAGCTCATTGTACAAAATACCAAGTTGTTCTGAGTATCATCCGTATGTATACCAGTCTGAGGGTATACAAATGGCAGTTTATAATTCTGATGAGCAAAAGCACAAGTAGTTTTTTTAAATAAGCTCCGAGCTTCTTTGTAGTCAACCAACACTCCTTTCCCATAGTAGTACATCAAGCCCAGTCGGTGAAAACCTACCATAGTTTTATTATCTACAAGGCCCTTATAACACCCGAGAGCCTTCTGGTAATCTTGTTTCACACCACCACCGTATTCGTAGAGGAGTCCCAAACCAAGTTGTACCAGTTCCTTGGTTTTTTCATGATCAGATTTTTTTAAGTCTTCATCAAGCCTTTTTTCTAAGCGCTTATACCATTGAAGTGCTTTAGCAAAGTTTTGCATTCCGTTGTGTGTATAGTATAGCATAGCAATGGACTTAATGTATTCCGGATCGTCATTCACTACTTCATTGAAGTGTTTTTCACCTTGTCTAATATCTTTATCGACACAATATCCACAGTGGTACATGATTCCAAGTTGATGTATAGCAGGAATGTAGTCTTTGTCGGCGGTCTTCTTTAGACAATCGAATGCTTTTGTGTAGTTTCTTTCAATTATAATGTGTTGACTTGAGTTGTCTTGATCATAATAATCAAGAGTAGTATACTTATTTCATTTTTTTAATACGCCTTCAAAAAAATGCATTCCAAGCATGTACAGCTGCTTTTCGACCATTTGATTGATGATTTTATTGACCTCCTCAATCGCATTTAGTATATCGCTTTTCTGGTTGAGTCCAAGGCTATTCGACTTTAAAAATAAGAAATCTATGAAAAAATACCTAAGATCGCTGTATCCCATTGAAAGGTAGTTCCATCCCTTTCCGCAATCTTTGTCAG
Organism: Backusella psychrophila; assembly: GCA_024139485.1. Lineage (NCBI taxonomy): Eukaryota > Fungi > Mucoromycota > Mucoromycetes > Mucorales > Backusellaceae > Backusella > Backusella psychrophila. The sequence continues at coordinate 51,070 of VCJK01000929.1, read as the reverse complement.
TTCCTTGTCCGAAAAAGTAAAGTGCACCTATTCGGCTCTTTACATCGCAGAAAATACCAGATGGGTAGGAATCATTTAGACGGAAATGCCCACAGGATGCTACCAATAAATTTTGCAGTAATTTTTTGAAAAAGTAATCTTCGTATAGCTCGTGTTCGTACATATCATAAAGCCTCTGTCTGACGTCGTTGTATCCTTGAAGATATGCTTTTGTATACCATTTGAGAGCTTCCAATAGATTCTTCTGAGCAAGTTCCCCGTCTTCGTACAACCTTCCAAGTTCATATTGGTACTGTGGATTTCCTTGTTCTGCAGCACATTTATAATACTTGATTGCTTTTTCCGAATCAGCCTCTACTCCTTTACCATGGTGGTATAAAATTCCCAATCTGTAAAGTGCATCTTCACTGCTTTGTTGATTTGCCCATTCATATAGTTCATTGGCCTTCTGATAGTCCTGAGAAAATCCTAACCCTTTTTCGTATAGTAACCCAAGATAGTACATTGCTTCTTTATGTGAACTTTTTGCAGCCATCATATACCATTTGTATGCCTCGTCATAATTCGGCCCGGAATCATCATGTTCATATGAAAAGCCAACCTGGAGCTGTACCTCGGTATCTCCATGTTCAGCAACACATTTACACATTAGGAGAGAATCATGATATTCTTGCGATGAAGGCTCGATGAAGTTTTTTTCTATATTAACACTCGATATGGTTCTGGGTTTTAGTGTGATATTCAATATTTTATGCGCTTCTATATGACCCAAGCCTTCTGCCTTCTTGTAAAATCGATAGGCTTTTAAATAATCAAGCTCAACACCATTCCCATATTGATAGAGCTGTCCAAGTCGATAACAAGTATCCTCATGTTCTTTTTCGACTGATTTTTGATACATCGTTGCAGCCATTAAACAACCTTGGTCAATACCTTTTCCTCCTTCGTGATATTAAATGATTCATTTAGCTACAGCTTTGTCAACGAAGAGGGATCCCTCCCATGGTGCGACAGCCTGCGATGCAGTGGAGAGTTTTTTGATTGGACAACAACACACAGCTTATTATCATAAAATGTATACTCTAACCTCACAAAACTTTGTTGCAATGATGAGGATGGGAATGTGATTGCTGTGTTGCGAAATGCACCTGCCCTTGAATATTTGAATATCACTCCTGGTGGTGTGGTGATGCTTAGCACCTTGGAGGCCATCCATGAAAATGCCCCCAGCTTGAAGTACCTCATGATCCGCACCTTGAGTCTGGGTGGATCCGATCTCGATTACGAAGTGAGCCCGGTCCCTTTGATCACTACATTTGAAACTGAGCAATTGGAACAAACATTTATCAATGCCGAGTATGATTTATTGGATTACATTGACAAAAAGTATCCCAATGTTACTCGACTTGATTACTGTAAATGAGTCAAAAGGAGAGGACGAGGATATTGATGAACTGTTTAATACACGATGGGTCCCCTTGTTGAGAAAGCTCGGTCCCCAATTGATCAAGCTCTACACGTACTGTGACGAACGACTTGTTGATTTTTTAAAGGATAATGGATGTAATTATCCGGTGAATGAATTGCTGTTTTGTAGAATATCGCCCCAAAAACTGAACCAACTCAGAAACGTTGACTTTCTGTATGATCTCAATGTGACACTTAAAGAACCTTGGGAATTTGACTGGTTGTCTCAATTGACTGTGCTAAAGAAGTTACAGTTAGATTGTCATATTTATAAAGATACTGATCTTCCCAGCTTGAACAATATCCTCGCCAACTGTCCACCATCACTCGAAACATTGATGTTGGAAAGCGGAACATACACCATTCAACCATTAGATATTCCTGTCGTTAATGTCAAACACTTGTCATTCAAAACTGTCACATTACCAAATGGAATAGATACTTTTATCTCGCAATCATTCTCTCAATTATCTCGACTCAAATTCGAACAATGCACCTTTGAAAGAAAGAAATTGATATTGCTAAATACAAACCTTAATTACTTTGAACTTGAAGACACATTCCCTGAGGAAAATAGCGATGTGGAAGTGATCACCAAAAATAATAATGAGAAGCGCAGATAAAAACCGATAAGTTCGTTACAAATATACCGTGAAATTGATACGCTGGACATGTTGAATAACTCAATGAATGGATATGTTGAGTCATTGCTTGGAGATGGCATTAGAAGCTTACCCTATTTTAGCTTGATGTGTAATTCTTTGCAGGACATTTTTTTGTTAAAGCTCCCTAAATAGTTTGGTTTTTATTTCTAAATTGTTTATGTATAAATATTATGAAATAAAGTATTTCCCTTTGTATTTTTCGTATAAATAAAATGTATACATGATAAATGAAAATATAGCAATCTTTGTCGAACGGATATAGGGAGCTTTTGCATGGTTTTGCGTCATGTAATAGTTTAGTGATGTGTACAACTATATGTATTTTTATTTCCGTTTATTATGCATTGGAGAGTAAGTAAGATATTGAAGGGAAAAAAAAAGTAGGGGAAAGGCGTATTAATTATCTTTAACCAATAGATTTACTGATGATCTTGGCTAAAAAGAAAACACATAATTATCATACATATTTGACATACATGAAAAAGAGTATATAGTAGTAAAGAGATCATATCCTTATGACGGTATACACTTTGAGGTGCGATATACAAACTATCGTCCATCAATTGGGTAGTAGGTATATTCCATCAAGTAAAATGATTAAAGAAGTGTACGTTGTCTTAATGTGGTTTTAATATCGCAAGATGAATAAGGATAAAGAGAGTGCTTCGTCTCATATAAAAAGTATAGTTAAAATAAATGAAAACTTCCAAAATAGGAAACACAATCCATCTTTTTCTCGTTCTAACTATTTCATTATGATCCAATAGAAAGTGTTACCAAGAAAAAAAATAAACAAGAGAAAGAGAGACCCAGCGATATCTCGATAACATGCATTTCGAAAAAGAAAATAGTACTTTAGGCATTTTTTAATATAAGAAAGAGTAGCCAAAAAGGGTACGGGTATGACTCGCAAGGTCAAATGTTCAATCGAAAGAGAGATTCAAGTACAAGAAAGCTAAATTTAGCATTAAAGATGGCTGAGTGTTGTAACATGTTTTTAATTAAATAATTAAAAGGCTGTTTCTATCTTGTTTAAACTTTTACTTTTCTTTTAGCTATGAATAAAGCGTTAGTCTTAATTTTATGTTTTATTATTCATGCTAATAAAAAAAAAAGGTGAAATCATAAACGCATCATTGTGAAATGTTTTTCATGCCTTATTAATAAAAAACCTCATAATTTTTGTAATTATTTTTTTTTAAAAAAAAAAGCAAAACCCCGCGCAGTGTTCGTTGGTGTTACGCCTTTTCAAAAGTCCGTCCCGCCTTTTTTTCTTTTTCTTTTTCTCTTTTTTTTTTCCACTTTTTCTATTTTAAAAAAACATAAAATAAAGAAATGGAACCCGAGAATATTAGTCCTGCGTTAATGAGGTTACGTGAAAAACCCGAAGTGCCTCGTATTGACTTTTCGGTTTATACTCAAGATGATGGCACTGTTGTCAGCACAAAAGATCGTGTGATTAAAGGTAAGAAAGTGAAAGAAAGATAAATGACTCACGCCTAACTTGATTAACACGCTGCTTGGTTTACAACTAGACGTTCCTGCTCCTGCAACAACTCCACCCACAGACGACGAGTTTTGGAGCAAAGAACGACCCGGATTACCGGATATCAAGTTCTTGAAGGATCATTTTTACAGGGAGGGAAGGTTAACGGAAGAGCAAGCTCTGTTTATCCTTGAGAAAGGCACCGAGATATTAAAGACGGAGCCCAATATGTTGGAAGTGGGTGCACCGATTACAGTGTGTGGTGATGTACATGGACAGTATTATGATTTGATGAAGCTGTTTGAAGTTGGAGGCGATCCTGCCAACACAACCTACTTGTTTCTCGGTGACTATGTAGATCGAGGCTATTTCTCTATCGAGGTAATTTTAATCTAATTTGGGTTTGGGTTTGGGTTGTTGCCATGCCAACGCTTACATGATTTTCGCTGTAGTGTGTTTTGTATCTATGGTCACTTAAAATGTGGTATCCAAACACCTTCTTTTTACTGCGTGGAAACCATGAGTGCAGGCACTTGACAGATTACTTTACATTCAAAATTGAATGTCGTCACAAATACACCGAGAAAGTTTATGACGCATGCATGGAATCATTTTGCTCTTTGCCTTTGGCTGCTATTATGAATAAACAGTTTTTATGTATTCATGGCGGCCTTTCTCCCGAATTACAGACCCTGGATGACCTCAAAAAGGAAAGTGTTTTTTATTAATAAACTTGAAATATCTCGGATAAATGGGTTTACCAACACCTTTTATTTATAAACAGATTGACCGATTCCATGAACCACCCACTCATGGATTGATGTGTGATCTCTTATGGTCAGATCCTTTAGAAGAATTTGGACAGGAAAAATCCAACGAGACATTTATTCACAATCACGTTCGAGGCTGCTCTTACTTTTTTAGTTATCACGCCGCTTGTCAATTTTTGGAAAGAAATAACTTATTGTCGATTATTCGAGCACATGAAGCACAGGATGCTGGTTATCGTATGTATCGAAAGAGCAAGACTACCTCTTTCCCTTCAGTCATGACAATCTTTTCTGCACCAAATTACCTCGATATGTATAACAACAAGGCTGCTGTTTTGAAATATGAAAATAACGTCATGAATATCCGTCAATTCAATTGTACACCTCATCCCTATTGGTTGCCTAATTTTATGGATGTCTTTACCTGGAGTTTACCTTTTGTGGGTGAAAAGAGTAAGTTTTTATTATATACATATAAACTTTGTATTCTAACCTTAAATTGAATTTAGTTACCGATATGTTAATTGCCGTTTTGAATGTATGCAGTAAAGAGGAACTTGCAGATGAAGAGAAATTATTGGAGGATAAACCTGGTGCATTGACAGATGATGCCGAACAGCGTAGAACTGTTATTCGTAATAAAATCATGGCAGTGGGTAAAATATCTCGTGTCTTCTCAGTTCTACGTGAGAACTCTGAACGCGTTACTGAGCTCAAGTCTCTTTCACCCACTGGAAAACTACCATTGGGTACACTTGCTTCGGGTGTAGAAGGATTAAAGTCAGGTAAAACAAAGAAAAGAAAAAAAGGTGTTTTTCCAATACTTTATTTATTAAAATTAATAATGATAATCTAGCTATTACTACCTTTGAGGATGCTAAACGTTCCGATTTGGAGAACGAACGCTTACCACCTACTCGTGAAGCTAAAGAACAGTTATTAAAGGAGGAAACAGATCAGAGAATACGTACTGCTGTAAATGAGTCTGATGAAGAAATGGAGGAAATAGCAGATGCTATGATGGATTAATTTTATATATAATTATTGATGTAATAATAATAAAGAACAGAAAAAAAAAAACTCCCGATTTTATGATTTTATACCAAAAACTAACGTCACACAAACTATGAAAGGAAAACTAAAAACATTTTACTTTAATAAATAAATGCATTTTGTTATTGTTTTTGGGCTATTGTTTACTTTTCTCTCCCTCTCTCCTCTCACACTTATTTTTTTCTTTATTTCATCATGATTAACGGAGCATTTCCTCGTCATTCAGTTTCAACAAGTTCCATCACAAACTCAAATGATTGTTATTACCGTCATTCATTGGATGATGACCGTTTGGGTACACCGCAAAGGGTGCATCGAAAACCGGTTCCCCGTCAATCACCTGTACAGGAAAACAATTGGAAAATTGCGACCAAGAAAAAGGATTACAGTGCCGCAGACACAATTCATCCAAATCGAATACGTACTTACAACCAGGTCAAACCATCCCAAGAAAAAGCAAGCCAGCCAACAAGGCCACACTCGTTACAGCCACAGTCAACACAGCCACGACACCATCCACAAAAACCCAAGTCATCCTCAGTCCCATTGGTAGCATCATCGGTGACACCAGCTGTGGAAGTACCACCCCCTCAAAAGTTGAAGCAGTCCGCTTCAGCCATTCCAGGTGCCATGGACCAAGTAGTGGTGAGAACTCGAAAATATTCACAAGGATCTAGTATCACCCCCAACTTTTGGTATCCGAGGGCGGATAGAGACATAACTGAGCCTGTCAAGCAAGCATTGTCGAAAAAAATTAGAGGTCTTCTACAACCTCATCGCATTCAGATTGAAGGCGCTTCCAAGGATATCAATCAGAAGGATATTGAAGCTTCCATTGCAAGACCTAAAACACCCACACAGAAAACTATGGATAATCCTTTTAATGCATTAAGGTAATGATGATGGTTACTTTTTTTTTCTTTTATTTTTATTGATTGTTTATATAGACATACATGGAATGTATCTGACAACACTGGTCTCTCCTTTCATGAGGATGACTTTTCACAAGTAGATACATACGCCTCCACCGTGCAACAGCGAGGCCCCTTACTCACGCCCATGCTACTCTCCCAAAAGTTTCTGACCAGACCCTACCATCGCAACGACCTTTTTAAACTTCGCGTATTGTTTGTTTGGTTGATTCAAAACATTCGACCTGAATACCACCAAAACAGACAACATGATCTTAGACTTTTAAAAATGAAAGAACAACAGCAGCAAAAACCCGTTTTACCCACCCCTTCAAAATCAAGCAACTTGAGACAAAGATTAGGGCTTGATTCTAGTATACCCGATATTCAATATCAGCAGCAACAACAGCAGCAGTTTATTGATCAAATCAATTTAAATTCAATCAACTTGTTACAAGAAGAATCACACATTATAACTTCGATTTTGGAGGAAGAGGATGCTGCAGATGTACTGGAATCACGATCTTGTAGATCGGCCGTCGGCATGGCCAATTTATTTTACGAGATGGCAATAGCTGCTGGAATTCAGGATTGCCGCGTAGTCTATGGTCATTTGAAAGCGCCAAAGGATGGACAGGAAGTAGAACCAAACCATGCATGGTGTTCTGGTAAGAACAATATATAATGAGAGAAAACGAGATGATTCATTTTCAATTCTAGTCAAAATAGACGGTGAATATAGATTTATTGACTGCTGGTTGGCCTCACCATTCAACCCTCAAAATGAAAACAAGATGGAACCACATTGGTTTCTTACCATCCCTCAGGATATGATCATGACTCATTACCCACAGCAAAGCTTATTTCAATATTTGGATCCGGCCTTTTCTCCCGAGCAATTCTTTCATTTACCCTATGTCCGTAATCCCTTTTTCTGGTACCAACTCAAAGTGACCAAGCTTTCTCTCGTCCATGAGCAGGAGGGCATCTTTTATCTCAGTCTTTGCGTATCCCCCAATACAAGCTGCTATGCTGAGACCGAGGTGGAAGGCATGACGGTGCGAGGACTAGCCCAGTGCCTGACAGACGCTCGAGATAACCGCATCTGTAAAATCAAGGCCGTCCTACCGCCTGGTCAAACCCATGGCCATCTCAAAATCTATGCCGGTCCACGCATAAGCCAACAAAACGAACCCATTGACAAGCACCACTACCCACTGGCGCTCTCTCTACGAGTCTCTACCGAGCACCCTGAAACGCCGTTTTCCTTTGTAAAGCTGTTTACTGCGCACAACGAGTTTTATATCCAAGAACCACAGTGTCAGTTTCTTTATCCGTTACAGAGCTATCATTTCTGTATACGAAATGTTGGTCATCGAATGGCACATCACAAGCTGGCTGTCAAGAGTCCAGGTGGTCGAATTTATAAGCTCATGTATTACCCACAGGATCAAACCTATGATGCCAATGTTACGGTGTCTGAGGCTGGAAAATGGACACTGATATGTCTGTTACATCATACGGGTGGTTGGTACAATGTGGCTAATTGGACTTGTATTGTTAAATAAATAAATTATTATGCTTCTTTCTATTTTATAAATGTTTGTGTTTTTTTTTCTTGTTGTCAATGAGTGTAGAAAAATGGGGTGTTTTTTGTATAATTTGGTAATTGTATTATGTTTTCTGGAAAGGAAATCGAAATAATCGTGTCACCGTGTCACTCTCCTTTTTTTTGTTTGTAAATTATTCAACTCTTTTTTTTATTATTTGTATATAAAATCTCTTGTAATTTTAGAATTCCTCTACAATGAAAATCATGCATCGAAAACAAAACATAAATTCATTATTAGCGTTCATTAAAAACTTAGGTGATAAGTTCTCACTGGTGCATAAATCAATAGGACAAACAAACAAACAAACAAAAACAACAACAAATAAGTACTCAACATGTAATATTATTAAAAAGAAACAAAGTTTATTATACGGACGGTATTTGTTTATCATGAGGTTTAATCCATTACTTCTAGATGGAGACGTAGTGCCATTTGTCTGTCGATGGATCGATGGCGGCTGCAGGAAGAGCATTTTCCTGTTTTTTTTTTTGTTGCTTTAAATTAGTCATAAATTATATTTAGAGGGGAAAGAGGGGGATAGTTTACCTCTGGAATACGTGATACGGTGTTGTTGTTAGACTCAATCTTATAAGGTGAATCCTCTACAGAGAGGTTTGATCTATCATTAATGTTAATCCAACTATCTTTATGTACAATGATTAAAACACTTACGTTTGAATGTCTTTTCTATCAGCAGTTCCATTGACCAAAGCTTTCCAGTATTCATGCGTTTCCGAAACAATATTAGTGGCAAAAGCCTATTAAAAATTAAAGTTTATGCATGTACGCAAGGTTTGACAGATCATTCCCTTACCTTATTTTGAGCCTCTCCGTCAAATGCAATTGTGTTTGCGGCCTTTCCACTTGGGAGTTTATAGGTTCTCAAGAAGGTGTCTGTACTACTCAAGAGACCGGGCATATATTTCTCCACGTCGCCAATATCTATTTCCAAACCTCTCTTTTTAGTACTTAAAATAGCAAATTAACTTTTTTTCATTACCATTCATTTGCTCTGCCAAAGGATCAGTTGAGTCAATCACAACCACCTTCCAATCGGTTTCGTCCTGATCAAGTAGACCAATGATACCCAGAATTTTAACTGCCTTGATATCACCCACTTTAGCAACTTTGTCACCAATTTCCAAGATATCAATAGGATCGTTATCGCCTCCTTTTTGTGTATGTTCGGAAATAATGCTTGGATTTTCCCATGTCTATTTAAAATGTTATTAACTTTTATCTTTCATTCATTTTTTTATAATAATTACCTGGGGGAAAGCACCATAGTTCCATAAGTATCCCTTAAATGGGAACACGTTTGGTACAAATCTTGGTTTCCCATCACTTACATCCTGTTTAATGGGGTTGAGAGCGGTCTCCTTATTGATCTATAAATAGAAAGTGAAAGATATGAATACAAGAGATTAAAGATCATTTCTTATTCAATTATACCTCATTTTTAGCATTTGTCCACTTGGGGATCTCCACAATCATATTGTAAAGCGTTTTTTCATCATTAGCGAAGAGTGGAATATCATGAAATGGTGAGATGACCTCTCCGTCTTTTTCTATTTTTGTTCCAAAAAAAAACATTAGATGTGCGCTTTAATATGTATATAAATGATTTGTCTACTTACCAAAGTAGACCTCATACTCAAGTGTGTTGGGAGCACCTATTTGTCTGATGGTAAAGTCGCTGGATGCATACGCAGCAGCCGCAAGTGAGATTGTGGCAAGTGATATAAAGGAAAAGGACACCATTGTTATTAAATAAGGAAAACAAGCAAGATAAAAATAAAATAAAGATAAATATCTTTTTTTTTAAAAACTATTTTTATTTTTATTTTTTATGCTAACGCTTAAAAGTTTGTGTCTTGATCAGAAACCGTTCGGCCAGAAGTTTCCTTTTAGTGATAGGTGATCGTCATAGTGAAAAAATCAAGTAAATAATTGGATTTAAAAAAGCGCCAAATATTTTGCTTTTCGTTACTAACAGTTTAAAGTAAACAACCTTGTTTCAAAAAGAGTAAGAATGCTTAATTAGCCAATAATAACTGGAAAGAAATTGCAGAAAAATAATCAATTGCTATGGATATGTAAACGTGGAGTGGTTGTTCAAAAGTGCTTCATTCTAATTAGCATCTCTCCACCCCCCTCTCATTGTTGTACTAAAAATATCTTTGTTTTAGGAATACTACATTTATCTAGGACAACAAATTCAAAAAGTTTAAATGAACCTCGCCATTTTACTTGAACCAAACAAACAAAAATTAATTAAAGCTTCAAAAAACAAAAACATTTATGCCCTTTTATTCAACAAGACCGGCTTCCTTTGAGAGAGAATAAAACACGGAGTTTTGATTTTCCAAAAGATCTTTGGGCGAGTCAAACTCTGCAATCTGTCCTTTATCCAAAACAATGATCCTAAGAGAAAAGAAGAATAAATATGCAGTACTTTTTTCTTTTTTGGAAAAAAAAAGCTTACCTATCAGAATCCATAACTGTATTTAATCTATAAAAAAGGAGATGATTAATATATTTTCTTTTAAACATATAAAAAGAGATATACCTGTGTGCAATTGTAAGGATGGTACAATTAGCAAACTGCTTACGAATAGTTTCTTGAATAATAGCATCGGTTTCCACGTCAATCTAATATGGGTTGTTAAAAGAAATCGAAGAACATTTTTAAAATAAACTTACAGCTGCAGTTGCCTCATCAAGAACCAATACGTTTGTACGACGTAAGAGAGCACGAGCAAGACAGATTAACTAGTCATAATATACCATTAGCTCCACGTTTATATTAAATGTTCAAAAAAAAAACTTGCCTGTCTTTGTCCAACAGAAAAGTTTTCTCCACCTTCTTGAACTACACCGTTCAACTGACCATCCATTGAAGACACGTAGTCACTCAAGTGGGCGCTCTGTAACGCTTGCCAGATTTCAACATCGTCATGGGAACCGAAAGGATCCAGATTTTCACGGACAGTGCCGGCGAAAAGAACAGGGTCTTGAGGGATGATGGTTAATCTTGATCTATACGGTTATCAAAATAATTAATATCTCATTTTAAAGCATCATATTACTATTTACCTGAGATCAAAAAGTCGAAGAGTAGAAATATCGATACCGTCAATGACAATATTACCCTGTGCTGCCTCAATGATACGGAACAAAGCCAGACTAAGGGAGCTCTTACCGGCACCGGTACGACCTACAATACCAACCTTCTCCTTTGGAGCAACTGTAAACGAAAGATTTCTCAAGCACAAATCAAGTCCTTGTCGGTAGCGAGTAGAATAGTCTTTGAATTCAATTTGACCCTTAGAGGGCCAGGCAGGGTCTACGCTACGACTTGCCTCGTATTTCTCTGAAGGAAGATCAATGTACTCCTTGACACGCTCGACAGAGACAACATTAGTTTCAATATCGCAGTAAGAGCGGATGACCCAATTCAAAGCCTGTGTCACACTGAGGGCATAAGACACACTAAGACCAACCAAACCTGGATCGATGTATGACTTTGGTCCGTACAAGACACCCAAGACGGCAAAAATACAAGATCCGAAAATAATGATGGATCCTAAAAATTCAAGGCGGACAGCTAACCAACGGTTACATGTGAATGAAGGGAAATAGGCACGCTGGTTGGCATCCAATTTCACTTGGTTATGGAACACAAAACGACGCTGCTGTTCGTAAGCACGAATGGTGCTTACACCCTGAATCGTTTCTTGGAAATGGGAATAGATGGGGCTTTTGCCAATCGAGTCTAAGCGTTTGAGCTCACGCGATGTGGCCAAATAATATCGTTGGATAGCCAAGTAGATGAAAGCGAGGGGAATGATTAAAAGTAAGAAGAACGGAGTGGAAAATGTAATGACAAGTACAGTAGCGACAACTTGGGCGAAAACACGGATGTAACTATTAAAGTTTCTAGGGAGAATCTCATCAATGGTGTGTTCATCTTTACTGAAACGATTCAAAACTCTTCCAAGAGGTGTGGTGTCAAAAAACGACATGGGTGATTTTACAACGGATTCAAGCATACTACTATGGAGGAAGCGGGCAGATTGAATGGCACAGTATACCCACATCGTCATTGTCTGCAAGAAGGCAAAAATAGTAGATGACCAACCAATAATGGCATAGATGATGAGATAAAACCATACATGATGATTGGAGCCATTTTCCAAGTTGCTACCACTCCAATGCTTAATCCACAAGTTGGATCCAACTTGACTACCCTGAGCAATGAATTGGAAGGAAAGTACCATAGCAACACCAATGACGGAACATGCCTTTGCATACTCTTTATATACACTCCAATCAACACTGCCTTGTGCGGCTTCTTCGATCGTCATCAAATTACCTTGTGCTACGCCTTTCGATTTACGGTTGTTGGCGTTTTGGAAAATAGACGATGCAATGGATGCACGACGAAGACTGGTTTGGCTCAATAAGCTACTCAAACTGATACGGCGATCACTATGGCGACGTCGTACCATATCCTGATTGATGGATGATTCCTCTTCGGATTGACCAATGGGTGCTGGATGTTCTCCTTCCATGGCCTCAATCGCAGCTTCGTCTACGGTAGTGATTGATCCAATATCATCACTGACTTGTTCTTGCTCCTCTTCTTCCTTTGCAAGTTGTTTGCCAAATTCATTTACAAGGTGATAAAGGCCAGTTTTTTTTGCCATCAAATCATCATAACTTCCATTCAACTTGATTTTGCCATCCGCCAACATAATAACTTGATCGCATCTACCAAGATAAGAGATGGCGTGTGTCACTAAAAGACGAGCCTTATTCTTCAATAAACCGTGTGGTCCCAATACATGGTCGAACAAGTGTCTGCCAACATGAGCATCAACAGCACTCAATGGATCATCCAAAAGGTAGATATCAGCGCGTGCATAAAGGGCACGAGCAAGTGAAATACGTGCCTTCTGCCCTCCAGACAAGTTGATACCACGCTCACCAATTTCGGTTTCATCACCATCCTTTAGAATCAAAAGATCTGGTTTAAGCGAACAGGCCTCCAACACCTGATCATAAAATGCTGGATCCCATCTTAGTCCAAATGTGATGTTATCTTTCACAGTGGCGTTCATAATCCAAGGTTGCTGAGCCACATATGCAATACTACCACGGACGGTTACTTTTCCATTCATCTTGACGTTATCACCCAAGATGGAACTGACAAGGGATGATTTACCGGATCCGACACGGCCTACCACTGCTGCCAACTCGCCCTTTTTGACCGTCATATTGATATCTTTTAATTCGTTATCTCCATTTTCTTTGGTCCATCTAAACGTTGCGTGGCTGATGTCAACCAAAGGAATGCTTGGGTTCCAATCTTTCACCTTTCGGAAATCCTCACGAGTAATGGCGGTTCTATCGATTTCCTCGCTTGACAAGTAATCTTGAATACGATAGAGTGAAACAGATGCTTCAATGATCGATGTGATGACATTGGGGAAAATGGCCAGTGGAAACTGTAAAAGACCAAAAAGAGAGATGGCCACAAACGCAACCTGACTTGTCAGTGGTTGGGAGGAGACAATAACATAGACACCAAATGTTAGAATGGAGACAAAGAAGGGAATGGATGTCCATGTAAATGTTTGAGCGGCTTGAAGCAAACCAATCTTTTTAAGCATTGCCAACTCGAGATCGTTACGAATGAAACTCACCTTCATATTAAGTTAGTCTTGATCTATACCCTCCCCAAAAATAAAAAAATAAAACCAACCTTTTCCATAAAAGGCACTTCCCAAGCATAAAGTTTGATAACACGGATACCGTTTAAAATTTCATTCTGTCAAAAAAAAAGTGTGCATGTTTAGTCTTTGTTACCTCTCAATCTACATCACAATACACTACCATTAATTTAACTCTTGCATCCTTATTTCCCATTTGAATCTTTTGGTATTTACGCATGGTTTTGGCAATCAGCATATTCACGGGAATGGCAAGAATAAGCACACTCACACCAGCCCAAAGACTAGGTCCCATTGTCTGCCAAAGTAAGTACAATGCAATGAAAATCTGAAATGGCCCACTCCATCCTATTTTTTTTTTTTATAAAGCAAAAAAAGGTAAGTTTCATTTTACTTTTTTAACGCCTTCTGTATTCTTTATTTTACCAATATGAAGGTAGGTACATAAATCCATTAACCGTTGAGCATCTACACTCATTCTGTTCACAATCTAAAGTGTTACAAAAATAAAAGTATAAATATATCGTTCGGTGTTTCATAAATTAGAAAATATACCTCTCCAACAGTTGATTCTTGACGACTGGCATTGCTTAATACTAATGTTTTTTTATAGATTGCTGTCACCAATGCGGCTCTCATTTTCATACCGGTGTTAAAGCATAGTTGGAAATATTGATGCAAGAACATTGTCTGTGTAAATGCGGTTATAAACATAGCACCTTGATTTTTCATATTTTTCTTTGAGTTTCAAGTTTATCATATTTGTTATTTTTTTTTCAAAAGAAAAATCATATACCTGCAATGAAGACGCCTCTATAACCTGGCTCGGGTGTATCTATCATATAACTGGTTACCCAGCCCATCAACTCCTTCAAGAGTACAGGCTGTAAAAATTGAAGTATATCTTGAACCACTTTAAACACCTACGTCGTAATATTTGTTAGATTTGATCCTCATGATTTTTTTTATTACTAAATTTGATGACTTACAGCAGCAAACATAAATGGTCCTCCGAGCGTAAAAAACAATGCTCGTAATAGGGAAGGTCTAATGAATATATGTTTAATTTCTCGTTCCTTTTGCAATACAACAAATCATTACTTTGGTTTTTGCATTTCTCTGTTCCAAAAATTTTGAAATTTCTCACTAACGACTTCAGCTTGATCCTCATGATTCAAATTCCTACAGATTGTTTGTTATTGTTTATCTTTTTTGTAAAAACAAAATACTAAATGAACTTTTCTATTATTTACCACAAGTCATCCATTATTAATGGTTTCTTGGATCCTAACTGCATAAGAGGTGTCATCCAACTGAAAGTCAAACGTCCAAAAATGGATGTCATATCTTCAGGACTTGATGTCTAATAGCATAAAATTAAACGAAAAGAAGTATCCCTTTAGTACATACATATGTGTGTAAGCCTTTTTGTATTTACCGTATTTTCATCTTCCAGCATAATATACTGGGATTTGGGACGTGGTATATTTTCCAAAATAAAAATGATAACAGTTAGTGAATATCGAATGAGATACATTGCAAAGTGATCAGGATGATTTCCGGTCGACCCATGACTTATAATCAGTGTACGTAATTTGATAGTACTAGAAATTATTTCGAAAAGCCAATAAAACAATAGTACACCTGATTGTACTCTACTACGTGTATACTCGAAGTGATGCAATATAATAGCGAATATCTAACAAATACGGAGTTGGAAATAATTTCAGAGAGAGAGAGAGAAAAATGAGTAAACATACCAAAACGAGTAGATTTATTCCCTGTGCTAAAATCTGTGCGTTGTCGATAACTGAGGTGGCATCGTGGACAGAGAGTACAAAGCTGGCTGCAGCTGTAAACAAGAAAATGATCAGCGTAGACTGTGCGGGAAAAAAATAGGGGGAGATATGAGTAAATAAAAATGTGGCTGGCCAAGATTTTATTTGCATTGTATTACCATTTTCACAAAATAAAGCCAATTTCGAATCATATCCTTTGCTAGCATTTTACGCTTCGAAAGGGTCCAGAATCGAATGAATCCTGCTATTAACAGATAAACGGAAGGTATCATCACCACAATACTACGAGAAATGTGTTTGTCAGCTGCCGTTTTTTGTTTATATCGAAATATTCACATACGTATCCTCAAAACACGGTGTAAAGTCGGGTTGGCGAATCGAAGAATATGGACCCTATTACTAATATATAAGTCGACTCGTCCTTTATCAATGCATTTTCAACTTTGTTTTACCCATCCTTCTGGGTTATAACACATATTGTCGGAGGTGGGCTTATGCCCTGTTTTGTCTTTGTGACCCGCTATTGACCACGGAATCTCATCCATAATGCAAAATATGAAAAATGAAAAATGAAGAATGGAAAAACAAAAAAAAAGTGGTGAAAAAGTGAAAGAGGGTAAGATGTCAACAACATGAAACCAATTCAAATATATGGATATACTCCGCGGATCACAGTTTCAGTGACTGCTCTCACTTGATATGACCAGAATTCACAAAGCATCTAAGCCAATGTGGGAATCATCCAGGCAGAAAGTATTACTATTCGGCTCCTTCCAGTATCTCATTTATATAAGGTTAAAAAAAAAATAGTGAAAACACATAACATTATTTTTATATGTATCATGGTTAAATAAATTAAGCAATGAATCTGTTATTAAACCACAGCAAGACATGAAATAAACTTTTACACTTATAAAATGCAAACATTACAGTAGAGAACGCGAAGTTTATTACATGTGATACTCAAATTCTAGACTATTTGCTGCAATGCCATACATGAATATGACATACCTTGAACGAGAGCAATATAGCTCTAGAACTTAGACGAATGATTGAAGATAAACCTTATTGTTATGAGTTGATTTTGGGAGGAAATTGAAGACACCAGAATATATGTTTTTTTTTCTTGCATATCACCAATCTAAGCCTTTAAATGTGCGTTATGTGTTACAACAAATACCAAAAGAATAACAAAATAAACAGGCGTTCCACTTCAACATACATATACCTTTTGTTTGATGATTAGTCATCTGAAGAAAATATATCATTCGAAAAATATCTTTAAATAAATGTTTCGCTGATTGCAATAGGACACGACTGGAAAAACTCTGGTCACTTGGTAATACTATTACATGCTATTTTCTTAGTTTAGTCTACGCATCGTATTTTTCATGAAGTAGCATCCTAAGCTAATTCTTATTCAAAGGAAGCATAGGGGCAAGAGCAAAGTATTTGAAAAACTATCAAAGATGCCAAAAATAGAAACAAAAAACCCGAAAAAAGATATTTAGCATAATCAAATCTATTGCTAAGCTTTTTTTTTTTCGGTGTTTACAGCGTTGAGTTGTCAAAAAAGCACTCACATTAAGCTGCTTTACTAAATGGTAGAAGTTTTGACGGCGCATTCTCTATTTTATTTTTAATTCAAGGCCACCGTGGTTTGTGTTATACTATCAATTTACTTTGTTAGAGCTATGATGCTTACCAGCACGCAAAGAGCTACTACAAAAATCAACCGCAACACATATCTCAAATAAAGATACTAGAGCTTTGCTGTTGCTCGAGAAAGCGATCGAGTATTATAAACGTGCTGCAGAACAAGGAAATCCAAAGTACCAATGTGAACTTGGGAGGTTGTACGAAGACGGGAAACTTTTTGAGAAGAATTTACTGAAAGCTCTCAAATGTTATACAAAAGCATATCTCCAAGGATACAACGACGTCAGACAGAGGCTTTATGATATGTACGAATACGGTGGTAGTGAGGAACAAGATTACCAGAAGGCTCTCGGGTGTTATAAGAATCTTATTGATAATAACACGGCAGCAAGTTCTCATCGACTGGGCTTGATGTACTACTATTGGAAAGGAGTTTTGGCTGACTACAAAAAAGCTCTGAGTTTATTTGAAGAAGCTGTTTCAGCGTTCTCAGAGTATGAAGTTAAACTGCCATATGTATACCCTCAGACCGATTCACATACGGATTGTAACCAGAACAATTTGGTATTTTTTATAGTGACCAGCCGGAGATTACAAGGAGAACCTTTCTACTACTTAGGAATAATGCATAGAAATGGACAAGGTGTTCCTCAAGATGAAGAAAAGGCTCAAGGGTATTTCAGAGAAGCTCTTAAAAATCAATGTAAACGCGCTAAATATGAAATTAGAGATTGAAGTCTTCAACTCAATATTCAATAAAAATATAGTATATTTGTATCAATATTACTTTTCTCATATACAATGAGGTTTAGTTTAATTTTTCTATATTGATTTTCTTTGAAAATATTCGTACAGAAAACCCCATATTCAAAGAGTTGGTTCATTATTAAAAACATCCAAATTGTGTATTATAGGCTGATATCATTTTGTTATTCAAGACGTTATCCAGTAATAGCTTTGACACAAAGTCTTGTCTCTCCACTTCAAAGAAAAAAATAATAATACCATGAGGTACAGAAATCATACGAAATAACAATCGAAAACGAGTATGAGTAATACTTTAAAATGGCTTCCAAAACGAGTTTCTTTATTGCTTTTTATCTGCATACAAAGCTTACTTGTGTGTTTCATAAATTTCATTTCATACCTTTGTATTTTTTTATATTAATGAATAAAACACTACTGTGTAAAATTCATACCCAAATAAGAATTAACTCAAGAAACCTAATACTGTTAATTTAGAACATTTTATCACATATATATAACAACAAGAAAATCAGCAATGTTGATGATCATAGACCTACATCAAACAGAATCTGTTTTATAAAATCTAATAATATGCCTAGAATAAATATGTATGAACAAGTCTATTTTATGTTTTTAATTGATCCGCACTGGCAGAGCAAAATATGTTCACTCTAAACCAAATGACGATATGTCCTGAAAAAACTTCAAGTAGTACGAACTTGGGCCATCCGCTTTTTTCTTAAAGTTAAAATAGATTCCGAAAATGTTTTATGTCACATCGTTCTTCTCTATTCCCAACAACAATTCGATGATTAATATAACTCTATTAAGATACATATTAAAATCAAGGTATATAGCATTAGAATATATGACCAAAGCTGACAATGATGCTTATATTTACATTAATTATTACCATAAATTTATTCATCAAGATTTAATAATCACGCATATTTGTCATACTTTAACCTAAATTCTAACAATCTTAGAAAAGATAAATTACTTTTTATATAGAATCAATTGGAGTTGGTAGAATATAGCAAATTCTCATATAAAATATATATCTTATGAATTCTTATTATTAAATGGTACGAACAAAAAAAAAATGATAGCATAAATCCAATAAATATCACGTAAATATTTTCTCATCTCTCTTTTTTTCCAAAAAAATATCCAACATTAGTATATATATATATTAACATTTCTATGACACAAATATGTCATGAAGTCATTTTTAAGGGTATATCTAATAATATCTTCCTTTCATTTCATCATATACACTATTTGTGAAACGCTTAAAGTTACTGAAACTGTATCTTGCCCCCAGAAAAATGGAGCTTATTGACAAATGTAATGGCAATATATTAAATGATGTCATTATTGGTATCGTTACTGGGATGCAAAATTGAGTTGTATGTACCTCGAGACTTAGTAAGGAAAATGGTTTTTTTCTACAAGGAAATTTTTTTTTCAATATGTAATATTTAAATGAGGATGATGACGAAACTGATTCTATTGCCTCTCTTTTTCTATTCTTATGAATAGGACAAAACATATTTGCTTTTTTCTATTACTGGATTTTTGTTGTTTGTTTACAATTTAACAGACTTTGATCATACTTTCGTATGACTTTACCAATAATGATGTGTGTCTAACGCCGAAAAAAAAATAAGCTTATTTTACTATTATGCTACAAATGAACGTTCGAACCATAAATGACTTCTTAAATTGGGGACGAACAAAACGAGTTTTAAAGCATTCCATTATAGAGATCCATCTTGGAAGTAGAAACTGTCTTTTAATTTATTAATATAAATATAAAATAATGTGGCGTTTTATACAGCAAAGGAGTTACCATTAAATAGGCGAAAAAGGGCTTCTTTATTTTCGGGAAATGACTAAAAAGAACAGGCTTTTCAGAATAAAAAAGAGGATACAATAATAAACTTTTTTTTGTCGCTCAGCATCAGCTGCTAAAACCCCCTTAAACCTGTCTCCACAAACCCGTTGTCAATGGCGCCTCTCTCTATATGTTTCTCCTTATAGCAGGATATATAAAACAGTGTGTCCCTGAAGGGTGTGTAACATGCTTTTATTCATTAGAAGTATGGGTTCTCTATATTTTTTTAATTATTATTTAATAATGATAAAATGAGAAGTATCTGAACTCTTTAAAAACTAGAACGCTGGATTCTTTATTAATAATATTATTAGTAAATTGAAAGGAACTAATTAAATTCTTTTTTTATATATTTCGCTTATTAACTTTTTAAATTAAGTAAGCCAACTCAACTCAACTCAACTCAACTTTGTTTTTTATTTATTTTTATTTATTTTACAAGTTACAGATATTTCGAACTCGATATTTTTTATATATTTTCGCATCAATGTAATATTAAAGTTGATCTTTGATCCATTCCCTTTTGTGTGATCAAGTTAAAAAATCTTATTCTCGGTTTATTTTTAACGCTTGTGCCTGGAATCAATGATTGGCAGGATTTGTTGATAGAAACTCCGCGTGACGGTCGGTCGAGTCGTCGAGTTCGAATATAATCACCTCACCTCTCCTTCCCCCTTTTTGTGTTTTTTTCTCTCTCTTTTTCTTTTTCTTTACTTCTTTCTGTTTTTTCTTTAAAAGTATTTCTTCTTTGAAAACTACTTCCTTTTTTTTTCGAAACATAAAAATTAAACAGTGAAAAGGAATATATCAAAGATTACGTCCTAAAACAAAAGTAGCGATAGTTATATTACTTTTTCTTTTTTAAAAAAAAAAAGAACTTTATGGACTCGCCTCATCCTTTTCCACCTTATTCCTCGGATGAATTTACATCATCACCATTTGTGATAGGACCCAGCATCCTGTTGGGCACAGTGGTACTATGTGGATTGCGCTATTTATTTCATCACCAACAGGTCGAGTCTCGCCCATTATCACCGTTTTCGAAATTACTCGTCACACTTTCATTGATCGTTGTCAGCAGCTATTTGATGGATGCCATAGTAATTGTGTCTCGATCCATTTTTGAATCAGCATTTTCGTTGACACTCTGTTTTTATGTTGGCATCTCTTGGCTGGCATGGAGTCTATCATTGGTAGCTCTGGCATTTGAAACAAAGATGTACGCAAAATGGTATTGGACACAGTATCTTTTTTGGATCGTTGCCGCGTTAAGTGATACAGTCGTCGGGTGGGAATGGGCAGTGGCAACTATGAAATCAAAACAAGGTAAATTTACGAAAATGAGATATTATAAAGAGAGAGAGAGAGAGAGAGAGAGAGAGAGAGA
>VCJK01000929.1:808-15260 GCA_024139485.1 Backusella psychrophila | reverse complement strand
AAAAAAAAAAAAAAAAAAAAAAAAAAAGTGGAATAAAATGAAGAAAAAAAAAATCCAAAAAAGTTGAGGCGAGACAAGCCACGTGATTGGTGTATCTTGTTTTTATTTATTATATTATATTTACATCAAAAACCGAAAGAAAATAAATAATTAGAAGCATTCTACTCGGGTTGATTCTTGTCCTCGCTTGGTTGGATGAGCAATTGGAGTATGTTTTCAGTTGTTTCTATTTCCTTCAACTTGGATGCATCCTTCTTATCGAGCACACTAGGTATTTCATGATCATCCGGCAATAGTCTTGATCGTTTATGCACACGCAATGTCAAATCATTGATTGCATCACGCTCAAAGCTGTTTACTTGCTTATTAAATGCCTTGACTGTGTTCAATGATTGCCGTATCAAGGCAGGCATTTCGTTGATCTCGAATCCATCTAATGTGATGTCGCATGTTTCTACTGTTTCAATCTCTTCTCGATAAAATTTCAATTGCTTCTCATCAAGATGTTCGCGATAACCATCGATTCCCTCCTTCTCGGAAATAGAAACAGTCTGCTTTTCAATTGACTTTTCCTCAAAGAACTTTGCCATTCTGTCATTCATCTTGGTTTCGTACTTGTCCCATTCTTGGTATTCTTGTTTAAGACTAGAAGAGATCAATTAATAAAAATAATAAAAAGAGAGTATATATTGTTCGTATTCCTTACAGTTGACGAGTCTGCTCAAGTTGTTTAAGCTTTTTTTCATGTTTTTTATTGATTTCATCGAATTTACTAGCTGTCGTTGGTGCGTTACTATTCACTTCCTGTAATTCAATGTTTCCATTTGCCAATTCCTCCATAAACTTTGCCTTTAGCTGATGCGCAAAGATCCTTCCTTGCTTTGCTTCCTTGGACATTGCTGTTTCAGAAATGATGGTTGGTGGTTTCTCATTATCAAAGGGGTAGCGTAGCGACCAGATAACAGCTTGTGTCAAGCGTTGTTGGTTGCTTAATAATCCTTCAGGTATATATTTGTAGTATTCAGATGGTAATGCCTTGGCAGGTGGTTTTTCTATATAACAATGGAAATGAATTGGTTTCTCTCTCTCTTTCACAGTGAATACCACTTTTTCAATTTACCTTCAAGTAGACAGGTTTGCACTGCACTGCTACCAGCAACTGAAGATGGGCCATCTTGTGCAGGTGGTGTCCAGCCAACCGCTTTATACGATGAGTACGTCTCTTCAATGTGTCTTACCGGTGTTGTTGGTGTCCTTCTAACTTGATCCTAAAATAAAACACTAAACTGATGAATGACGTGCAAGGGTAGAGCATTCATCTCGTTTTTGAATTACTTGTGGTGGTGTAGTATGGTATGAGCGTAGGGTTTGTTCAGGTTGATTCCGCTTTGGTGTTTGAGGTGGTGAAACACTTGATTGAGGAAAGCCTGAATAGCGCTCAGGCATGGCTACTCGAAAGTTGAATCCGTGTATCTTCTTTATTCCATCATCTAAACGTTGGTGCTGTGAGTATTTGTTTTCTTTTGTGGTCTTCCTATTTTTACCAAATTGAGGATCCTATTCAATACAGATTTAGTTTTTTAATCTCATAGCTATTTGAGAAAGAAAAGAAGAAAGAAAGAAAGAGTTACCCTGTATTGTAAAGTAGTATCTAAACCTTGATGATGAAACGACTTTTCGGTCATACTTTTATTAGTTCATAGAGTGTATTAAGGTTAAAGAAGTAAAGGAAAAGAAAAAAAAAATTTGGTGTCCATTCTCAGCAAAAAAAAATATGAAAAAAAAAAAACAACACTGTGATGTCATCAACTCGTCCCTTTTACCATTTTCATGCAAA
Organism: Backusella psychrophila; assembly: GCA_024139485.1. Lineage (NCBI taxonomy): Eukaryota > Fungi > Mucoromycota > Mucoromycetes > Mucorales > Backusellaceae > Backusella > Backusella psychrophila. Next base: position 13,423 of record VCJK01000929.1, on the reverse strand, counting down.
TGACTGATACTTGAAAGTATTTGTTGTATTATGATCTATGGATAATGGCGTTAAATACCATAGAATAAAGGCCCATGTCAACTCTCATTTCCAATAAACATGATTGTGATCGTCATCAAAGGTCAGTGGTGCCCCTATTTGTATTTGAGCATTTTAGACATCATAATCATATAAACATCCAATCATCATCAATGAAGAGCCTATATCTTGCTGATGCGAATGGTACTACTTGCTAAACTTTGTTTACGAATATGTATATATTTCTACGTTAAAGTTTCTTTTTTCTTTTCTTTTTTTATTTCTATTTCTATTTCTATTTATTATTCTTATTTATTATTACTATACAAATATACAACACTATGGCTGAATTGCCAATCGACATATTACATCTCCTCTTTCCTTTACTTGAGCAGAGAGACAAAGTGGAATGCATGGTAGTTTGCCGTCTTTGGCATCGGATCATCAGTCATTATAGTTTATTCCGAGTTGTTCGTGTGGGCCACAGGAAGCAACTGGACAAGCTTATAGAAACGGTAAGAAAGCAACCCTTGAAGGGTACAAAAGTAGAGCAGCTTATACTCGACCTGAGACTCGATGAGGACTTTGACATGGCGGTGTTGGTGGACCTGTTGCCGGATATACGTGATTTCGTTGCTCTCGATATACGTCATCATCACGTTGACATGGATTCGATTGAAAAGCGACCGCAACATCCGTGGTGTTGTTCTGTTGAGAGCATGACCGAGTTTACTTCTGATATAAACACAACAACGTTGTTGGCGTCGGGCATATGTTCACGGCTGACAAAAATTGCAATGGAGGGAGAGGGGGGCCAGCCTGTGGATGGTTTCATTAGGCTTCTAGGCAATGCACCCGCCCTCAGAATGTTGGATATGAGTCAGTATTATATTTCGCTTGAGGATCTAGAGTTGCTTCACAAAACGGCGCCCCATCTTACATCACTTGTATTGGAAACAATTGGGTTTGATTGTACATCTTTGCCTTCCAATATTGAACCTGCCTCTACCGTGAAAGTGCTCAAGATCAACTCTAGCAGTCTATACGCAGGCGATGATTCGATTACACACCTTCAATATGTAATGAAAAAGTACACAAACCTGACAGAGTTTTCATACGACATTATATCGTTTGATTACGACGAAACTGAATTTGAAGCCCGATACAAGGCTAGCATTGCATCCTACATGAAGGTCTTGGGCCCACAGCTGCATACATTGTTACTGCATTTGGAAAGCAAACGTCCAAATCCATTTGCCACGTTTGATTTTGATGCATTAGATAAGGGTCAGTGTCAAATCAGAAATCTCTCGCTTGGTCATGAGATTAGGTCTTCCATGCTTGACCAGTTGGTACAAACATCGCAGGTCAACTATATCCAGTCACTCACCATAAACGTACTCATTGACTGTAGTGGTCTGGACTGGCTCAAGTCATTTACCATGTTGACAGAGCTTATCTTGCATTTCCCATATCATTTCGAAATTGCACAGCGCCATCGACTCGATATCACGCAACTACTGGCCGTCCTGGGTGACCGCCTCGAAACGCTAAGGCTCTATAGTTTACAACTAAAGTTCGACACAAACGCAATTCCTAAATACCCTCTCAAGAACCTGACACTGTTCAAGGTGACGTTGACTCCAAAGGCAGACATGTTTATCACCCAATCATTTCCCCATCTACGTAGCCTCAAATTCGAACGCTGCTATTGGTTTGGAAGATCATTTTCTTTACCAAACACCAACCTTTCCCATCTTGAAATCACTGATAGGTTTCCAAAGGACGATCAGCACATTCTGGTCATCACGTTAAACAACAATGCGAGACGTTTATATACAGCCGGCGTAAAGCCATTTCATTTCATCTCTTCTAGACACGATGTACCAAAGGATAGGTTTATGTATCCGTCTATTTCGTCACAACCCTTTGATGAATGTACAAGTGCTCCGTTTCTGACAGTTGTGTGTAACTCGGTGTATAACTTTTTTACCATGAATAGTATGTTTTAGAATTTTCTTCATGTAATGGATATAAAAATGTATATATGTAATTATTTGGTAGTTGCTATTTGAGAAAAAAAAAAAGCATTTCCTTCTTTAGAAACAAATAGAAACTCATTGTTGTATAAATATTTGTGTTTTTTTTTTTTTAATATAAAAAATTAGATTGCTGGAAAATAGGAAATTCTTGCAAACTTTACATGTAAATTTCCCAGAGTATAAAGAAAAAAAAAAAACATAATATGTAATATGGGGGGGTTTTTTTTATTGCCAAGATATACAACACAAAATGTTTTTAATGATATTTTTTTTTTTTTCTACAAAACAAGAAAACTGTACAATATGAAATCTTACTCTGCATCCAAAATAAACAAATGATTCAAAGAGTGACAAACAAGTTTAAAAAACGGAGTTGTTTGAACTTCATTGGCAGGTATCAATTTCGATGCCGGGAAGGCTGGGGCGCCAAACCGGCTTTGCTCCTCAAGAGGCCGTAGCTCGGGCCCAAATTTCCATAAATCAAGACCAAACGGTTGCGATGTATAGAGTCGCTCCTTGTCGGTCGTGACAGAGATGAAGCGATGGTTGTATGGAAAAATGTCAATCATTTTGAAATGGCTCAGAGTGCTTGTTAAATGGAGGGTCCCGTGGAGGTTACAGTGCTTGAACTCGAGGCGCGAGAGCTTGGAAAGGCATTGGGAAATAAAACGATCCAGCGTTTTGGGTAGTGTCACAAGTGTAAATGATAGGCATGTCAGCGACGATGTGGTATAGGTCTCTGCCACTAGCTCCACCCGTCGAAGCGCAAGCGACGTCAGTGTCTTGGGAGCGGCATCAAGAAGCTGGTCCAGTTGGATGATGACGGGCTTCTCGCCATAGGTGGATGATAGTTTGAGTGTTTTTAATGATGTAAACCCTCCCTCTAGCCAACCAAAGGTAACAGCATCTTGGTCGATACACAGCTTGAGCGTTTGAATAGAATGAGCCTGCTTTGATTGTGCTAGACTATCCAGTGCTGAACGAGATAGCTTTGATCTGAGTGTCAGGCAAGTGAGATGAGCCCCAAAAGTGTCCAGCGTCTCGAATAAATTGGTCACCCTGTTTGCTTGACCAATACACAGCTCTTTTAAATCGGGCCCCAGGGATCTAAAAAGTGGGGACCATCCATACCTATACAGACCCGATCGATCGATATCAGACATGCGTGCATATTCAACATTATATGTTAGTTTAGATAGGTTTGGGTATTTTTTGGTAATGTATTCAAGTAGAGCGGTTTCTGTCTCCATACTGGTCACCGGAATATCGTCAAAGGTGCACTCGCTTATCCAAGATGCAGGCGTGATTTGGTTGACTGAATCGAAATCGTCTAGCAGCATCGATATGACTTTAATCGAATGAAGGAAAGGTGCGTTTGTGTGAATTTGCTCTAGATCGTTCAGTCCAATGATATCAAAGCCAATGGTGAGATTTCTCAAGGCAGGTGCATTTTTTAATAGTGGAATGATGGCCTTGTTCTTTATAGATACAGATAGTGTGGTTAAACGAGGACATGTATGGGATGCGAGTAACTGAAGGGGTATCGAGTTGGATGAGGACGGTTCTAGAATGTATTCAATGTATTTGTGCCACGGAAACTGAAGAGGCTCGTTTATGACAATGTTGCTCTCACATTCGAGAAGGGAAAGAACACGTAGGTTTGGTAATAATGGGAGCAGTTTTGTCAGATCAATGTCCACGTATTGAAACTGAAGTATCAATTGCTCCACTTTAGATCCTTGGTATGGGTTGTTTTGAATCCTTTGTATGATTTTTTTTAATGCGTTTATGGAAGTTGCACGGACAGTGTGAAAGAGACTGAGTGATTTTATTATATTTTCCCAATGACGACATACGCACATACATTCTACCTTGTCTCGTTGTTGAAGGTAGCGAAAAATTTGGTCGTATATCTCTGCTGGAAGTGTCTTCATGTAAAAAAAAAAATAGAGAGAGAGAGAGGAAGTAGACAATTAAAAACAATGAGAAACTCTTTTTGTACCTTGCATTTGCTTACTAACCATTTAAAGTGATCAGAACCCATTTGTCTTGGGTTCTCAAGCCATCCCACACCAAGTAAGCATAGTAGAGTAACACCAAGAAAACTACTGTCGTTTCCTAAATTCTTGGATTTTTTTTTTCGGTGTTGTACAAGGCAAACTACTTTTTTTTTCCGAGGGTTTCTTGAAAAAGGAGAGGGGGGGATAGAAAGAGAGAGAGGGGTGCGACAATATATATTTTAAACTAGAGAGTTATAAAAACTATTTTAGTGACACTGTATCCAACCTAGAAAATTCATTTTCTTATTATAATGAACAATGAATGGACAGATGATACATTCTTATTACATATAATACATTTTAGGTTGACATTTATGATAATCTCTTTTCATAAACACTGTGTTACTTACAACTTCGTAGGTAGTCTGTATTACTGTTACTCCTCCCCTTCATCATTTATATATAAATAACAAGATACTAAAAAAAGAAGAAACAATCAAAAAATTAATATGGCTGCTATATGCTCTCTCCTTGAAATATTTTCAGTGACCAGAAATATTATAGTGATTAAATTAGTTAAACAACACGTACTTTTTTTCTTCTTACACATGTTGATGTGTACGACATGGATGTGTGTATGTTTTTATTTTGGTATAATCGAGATCCATTTTCACCCTTTGTTTTGTTACTGAGTAAAACAAAATACCGATCCATTTAGAGTATGTCACACTCTTAAAAAAAAAAGATGCTGTTTGTTTTCTTCTAAATTTGGTCATCTATTCTGATATATTGCAAATAGCAAAACAAGAGATGAATGCTTGTTAATAGTCATTCTATACATAATAAATGTAATTCGTCTATTTTTTTTATTAAGCCAAGAGAACTATTAGTCTCCCACTCCTTCTTTATGTTTATCAATGGACTATTTTTTTTTAAAAACCTTTTCACGTTTCCAAGTCAGATTTTTACCATATTTGCATGTCACCATAACATTGACCCCTTATTTTTTAATTTATATTAAAATCTATAGGCCTTTTTTTATCAAAAAGGACGCTAATTTGAGTTTATCATGAAAGCGTGATTGTAAAGGGTATGGTATTCATTTTGCAAAAAAATAATCAACAATTTCGGATCATCTTGTCCTGTGTACAAATCTTTCTTTTTTAGACCACTGTAAATTGACATTGACTTGATCTGATCACATCTCCTTAATAGATTTTTAAGATTTTGAAGCAGAATTCTCCAATCATTGTACGCGTTCGCTTAAAAGGACATCAATCATAAGAGCCTATCTTTGTAATAGAAATATCCAATTATTATATCACAGTAGCTAACCATATCCGAATGCCGATAATTAAATGTCAATCAAAGTTGATTTTATATACATATATATTGGTCAATCTTCATGGAAAATTCAATTTGAATTATATAGGCTTTTAACTTGGTCATTATTTCCTACTTGATGTTCATAGTTCATTTCTCTACAAATCCCTTTTTCATTTTTGAATTCATTATAGAGTAAAACTTTTGAGCCCGTCTCCTCAGCAACATAAAATTAAAAATAAGACAATAAATTAGTGTGTAGAGCACTATTTTTTATTGTATCATTGCTACCATGTCAATAACGATTGTACCTATCTCCCCTGAACGGGGTCTAAAACCTTAAAGAACGCAAATACAGATGATTTTTTATCATTCTATTTTTTCCTTTTCTTCGATTTCACACTATATGTTATTATCGTTAATAAAAACAAACGAAATCAATAAAATGTGTACTTATATTTGGTGATCCCAAAGAGGCTTGAGTAGAACAATAGAAGAAAGATTTTTGCGCATGATTTTTTTTTTTGCGCGCCTTTCCTTTTATGTATTTTTAATTTTGAAGATACATGAAAAAAAAAGTGAAGCTTTGAAAGTGTATAGTAAAAACCGTTATATCTATATTTAACCAAATTCGTTCTTTTAATACGTTAAGTACACTTGATTCAATTAATTTATAGCAGCGAAACTTGATGAAAGTGAACACAACCATAGAAGTGTAAACATAATCAGGAACTTCAATTAAAATTGAATAGTAAAAAAAAACTTTTTTTTTTACTTAATACGAAAACATTTTATTATAGTTTATTATTTAATATCGACAGTAGTTCCTCTCTAACTGAACCTTTGGATTTAATTTCAGATAAGTAGAATACTGTTATCCCTCAAGTTTCCAGTATCAATCCATGTTTGGTTTGTGGTTGCAAGACCAATTTCGTCAATCTTCAACTTGTACTATCGATAACGGTGCTTCATTCACTAAACTATTGGCTTGATTCTGCATAATTAGACTACTGATATCTCCCTCAAGATTCACAGTATCAACTGGTAGTAGCAAAACCAATTTTTCTAATATTTGTATCGTTATTAGAGACCAAGGAAATGTTGTGTGGTTTCATATCACGGTGCCTCATACCATACAAATGTATATGTAGCAGGCTTTCAATAGTTGTTAAAACTAATGCCTTGCTTCTTGTTCATCAATCTCTTCATCAATAACGTCTCTAAACATCTTATTTTCACAGTACTCCATCATTGTAATCTGTTTCTGTTTTGCATTCTTTATAGCTTTCATCATACTGCTATTTTTGTATCCCGAATCGTCTTCATCTTCAAACCGGGTACATAGATTAAGCGCATCTCTGGTGGCTTGTTGTGATAAGTTTGGACAAGCCATACTTTGAAATCAGCTTTGGCATATACTTGGTCCTCTTCTGCAACCAAGGGACAGAGGTGACGATTGAGTTCTGGATCGTGCAACCTAGAGACAGGAATGGTTTGAGTGTTTCATTCAAAACAAAGGCTTATTTTTCTTTTACCTTCCTTTCTTCGTCTTATCTAATGGAGTAGCTGACTTACTTTACTCCATTAGATAAGACGAAGAAAGAAAGAAAGAAAGAAAGGGACGTTGGCCATGCATTCATTTTATCAACTGAAAGAGTATACTGCTTACCATGTTTCGTATTCATTGGTATATAGTAAACATTGATTCACCAAAGTCCACCGAAGAGACCGTATTTCGTCATAAACATTCATTTTTCTCGATTCAATCCAGATTATTTATTTTGTGCATCGGGATATATGTGATTGTCAGATGCGGCTGTAGTTCTACTTGAACTTAATTTAGAAGCTGGAGCGTTTACCGCTTTCCATAAGGCTGATGTACCATTTTCAGGTAGCCAGGAGGAATATAAAAGTGTAACACTGCTCCTATTATATTACTTGATGAATAGGAACGTTGATATCTAATTAATTCAAACCGAAATATAAATCCATTCTCTTGTCAGCAGGTTACTCTCTTAAAATCGACTCAGCTTTCATTATCTATTATTAGACTCTCCCTCTATTATCAAGTATTTTGTGTCCTGATTTGTACATATTTCCTTGTAGAGTGATCCAAGTCCAATAACGCATTCTCATTTTTTTTTTATTAAACTTTAATTAAAACAATAAGCAAATTATTCGGGAATGATATTGAATTATAGTAGGACAATGTTGGATTATAAGAACATACAGGGCCTATTCAAAGGATCCGTTTCTTTTTCTTTTTAAATAAAGTATTAGGACATCGGCACATATATATCATATTTGTACTCAGGAGGAGCTTGTTCTTCTTATTTACACAAAATGTCTGTTGTTTTTGCTAAAAAAAACAATTCGTCATACGTCGTTTTCGAAAGCCATTTCCAGTGAAAGTAACTATAGCTTTTACGGATTTGCACGGATTTGCACGGATTTGCACGGAAGAAGCCTAAAACCGTGTAATGTCGATCATGTTGATTTTATGTTTGTATAAAATATATAAAATAGATATAACAAGTCTTTATATATAAAAAAAGGGTAGTAATAAGACAAAGTAAGAAGCAAAAAAAAGGAACGGAGAGGGGAATATAATGGAAATGATAATAAAAAAATAAAAAAAAGGACTATATAACGCTTTTAGGTGGTTTTCTTTTTCTAGTTGCATGTTTGAGGGGCTGAGGTATCTGATGGAAAGATGATTTTTGTTATACTAAAGGTGGTGCTTAAAACCATAATGACAGTGCCAAAGGTAACACAAATCCAGTGCGGCACTTTGTTCCACTCCCATAATGAGCCTTTGGCTAGTTTCAAATAGCACATTGGAGGTAGAACAAAAGCCAAAACAGTGGCTGAGAAGCTGCCTGTAAGTTCCAGCAAGATACCCAGGTCGCAAACGCTGAGCGAAATGACAAGTGTAACCAATATTAAAACGGTGGTGATCACAAAGTGTCTCATCTTATTGAATGGCTCGTTTGGCCAATAAAACGTTTCAAGTACCTTTTTATGTAAATGAGTACACAGGAATCATTTCTTTTATATTAAAACAACTTACTTCTCTGCACACAAACGCTTCTAAAGGCAAAGTAGTAAACATATTCAATCCAAATGCTAATCTTGCAATATTAATAAAGGTATTGTCTGATGGGAAATTATTCAGAATATTGCCTACGTAAATAATAATATAATAAGTTTAGTCTGTTTTACCCAAAATAAAATTAAAAGAAAATAAACTTTACCCGCAGTTTTATCAGTAAACACCAAGTAGCCAGACACAGCCAGAGCAAGGCAAGTTGAAAAAGCAATGCCCATACTCCAGTGCGTTACAGTGGCAAATCGGTTTAATGATGGTTGCTTTAATGAGCCAAAGATCAAAAAGCTGTTGTGGTGACAAACAAAAGCTATAAATAAAATAAATGGTAAACATAAACAATGCATACAAAAATAACTATTTATAACATACCAAAACTAATAACAGCAATTGCTTGTAGTGCTTCGTCATTTATAAAGTTAAAACGTATATCACTCGACCCACGAATATCCTCTGAAGTCATTGGTCCTTCTATTGCCACACTCACAATAATAACAACAATCGCAATCAATGCCAAAGCGCTTGTTTTTGCCAATTTCGAAATATCTCGATAAAGCGATAGCGGATACGAGACAAATAGTGTGAAAAACGATATACAAAGCTGTCTATTTCCAAATATCCAAATCACAGGTACTTCATTGATTCTTGGAAAGAGAGATCGTATAACGTGAGGAATCGTATCACCAATAATGACGCAATACGCACACATGCCACCAAAGGCAAATGCAAACTGAAATACTGAAATAGCAACAAGACCAGCTCTTCCAAATGCAAATTCCATTAAATCCTGATATGTTGATTTGCCTGCTAATTTTCCATCGTGTATTAATAACCGCACTGTCCAATCTAAGAATATCTTTTTGCGTTAATAACAATAATATCCCACAAGAATGTCAAAATATATATAAATAACAACTCACCTACCACAATGGTAAGAACAATTAATAGAATGATGCCCATCCCAAACCCCTATTTTATACAATCATCTTTTTTTGTCATTTTTACTTTGAATTCGCATATTATTTAGCACCAATGCACACTTACAGCTTCTTTAAATGCAAAGGGCAAACCGATAATTCCAGCCCCGATAATACTATTAGCCATGTTCAACTGTTATATCACCATGATAATTTAAATAAATTAGCTTATTTATTTATTAATGATTATTCCTGTAAAATGAAATACTTACAAAGCTTGAGAATATCGACCCTCCATCAGAGGGGAGTTTGTATAGTTTAGGCTCTATCACTGCAATCCCGGATTCATCATCATCATCGACCTCAGACAAGAGAGGTCGCTGCCCATTACTATCGCCAGATTCCTCATACTCAAGTTCTGAATATTCAGTCGTCACCGCCGTGCTTAGGTACCGCCAGTCGTTTTGTGCATTTGCTGGTACCGGCGCTGTCGTTGGTAAGGTAGATGCGTTCCCATCTTCCGTTTGGCCCATATTTATATTATTTATTTATTTTTAACAAGAGAAAAGAGAGAGAAAAAGACACTAAAATATTAAATTGTAAAAAAAAAAAGGCAATAAGGAGTACTTTGACCCACCCAGTCACATGGCAAGTTTCAAAACCCTTTTGCTCAACTTCTCTTTTTTGGATCAAGTTACTTTCTATACAAAAATAAAGTTTACGCTATAGAAAGGTTGTGGTTTCTTGTTGATCTTTTGTTGATCTTTTGTTTTTTTAGCATCGCTTTACTTTTAATAAAAAATCAATGCATTTTAACTTGGTTGCACTTACTATCTTTAAACTGCTGTGGTAACCCACTTTGTCGGCGCTTTATTGCTGCTAATCAAATCCTGCCAAGCATGAAAAGAATAACAGCAAATGTATATTAATAGCATTTTACTTTTATAAATAACCCATTCATTCATTCAGCAGAATGGCGTGTAAAGACTGACAGGAGTCGATCATATATCCATTTATATTTATTAGCTTTTACTCCCTCATATTCATCATTAAAGTATTTGTGCAAATACATGACGTCATAAATAATGTCTGATTGAAAGAAACCATCTTCTACTACTTTTTATATATATTTAATTTTTGTACAGTTGATAAACTCGATAATCGGATTATCTAATCATGCATTCAACTAAAATCAACGACAGTAATCTTTGCTGAAAACAAGAATCTGTAAGTTACTTTATGGAAAGATAAGATGAAAAATAAACTCCCTATTTTAATCGCAGTTAAAAATCCGCTCATGCAAGCTTGGGCAAAGTTTACATTATATTTTTTCTAGAACTATTAAGAATGATTTGCAAAATGCTATTCCCAAAATATGGAAACTAGTACCATTCTGATTTACATTACTATCAAATTTGATCAAGCTATTCTATTTGACACACCTTACTCTGTTTCAACCACCAGAAGTTTATCAATATATTTAAAATAGCTAGAGGAAAATCTTGTATCACAAGAACGAGCTGGATTTATTTTCTTTCTGTATGCTTTGCACTATATTTTCTCTCTCTTGTATTGTTTGTATTATACAATGCTTTATGTCACAAATAATAGCCTCTTGATGCATCCAAAAAGAAGAGGGGAGACTATGGGCAACTTTATTTTGCTAATAGCACTCTCCAAGAGCTCCACTCTATTCAAATGTCTTTAAAACGGTCTTAAATAGCAAAGCAAGAAGGCAGTAGACATGAATAAATCAAAAAACAGAATCCAATTTGCTTTAAAGTTTTTCAAATCGTTTGTAATATTTATTTGCGAGAACGGCATATTTTGTGTTGTTGCTCCTCTTAAGGCTTAGAGCATAAAACATATTAATAGTGAAATTAAGTGTAACTGTGAATTACTGGGTCAATCAAAAGATCGACATTCATATTGGGTTAAGAATGAAAGCTTGGTTTACTTTTACCTCTTGTCTAGTCAGACACTCTTCCACTTTGGCTTCTCTATTGGTTTCATGTCAGCTTTATGAGAAGTGATTTCCAAGTCACCGACAGTTACATATTTGTGACGCTTTACAGAGTGAGATGGATGACTACCAACAAGAAACACTTTGGAAGAGATCTACCCGTTTATGATGACACCTTGCTTTCTATAATAAAAAGAAGGATAATCGTTCAATACTGTAACCATAGAAAAAAAACAGAAAGCTCATGTTTTTATATATTGTAATCCCTTATATTGCTTTGTACCCTAATAAAAGTACTATTACTTTATAACAATACTTCTTTTTCCTTATTGGCTTTATTAAAAAATAATACTAGACTCTTTTTTTATTAGTAAAGTGATAATACATTTGAGTACTGAATGTGGATGTGTTATAAATGTATTGAATCAATACCCCATTGTTATATTAACCAATGTAACTTTTTGATTAGAAGGCTAGTTTTACAATTGAAAATATGCTGTAATAAGTGAATCCATTGATGTAGTTTTTATAGTAGTTCTCAAACTATGAACATGATATCATACCTCTCTGAACTATCGAATGTTAAAATGTAACGGTGATACCCTGGATCGTTCCTTATATGATCCATCTCATATTGATAATATCAATATGAAATGAAGTAAGGAGAAACAAAATACTTAGAAAAGCTTACGTGTTTTTTATAAGGTGATTTAGTTTTCTTTTTCGGGAAAAAAAAAAAAGCAAAACAGAAAGAGAATCGTTTTCTCTCAACAAAAATTGAAATAGCATGGAATGCTAAACTCAACATACGTTTTTTTTCTCATTTTTCCATTACTATTAACAGAAACAAGTGCATTAATATTTATGCATATCATTGACACCAAAAGGATATACATGTGGATCGCAAAGATGTAATGGAATACCATTACAAAATTAACAAATTTTTTTTAATTCATTATTTTGATCGTTCAGAAACCACTATAATGATAATTACAAGAATAGATTCTTCGAAACTTGAATATCGCATCACATTACAAAAAGAATACAGCCGTCAAGTATATATATTACATGATTGTCCCCTTCTTTTTTTCTTTTTCTTTGCGAACTTATACTATATATGTCAACATACAATTGATTATGTAGTTGCTTTAGTTTCAAAACTGTGAATGTTCTCATATTTATACAAAGCCAAATTGGCATGTTTTCAAGGTGTTGCATAAAACAGAGGCGAAAAAGGTAGTAGTAC
>VCJK01000926.1:53081-63235 GCA_024139485.1 Backusella psychrophila | reverse complement strand
AAAAAAAAAAAAAAAAAAAAAAAAAACTTTTCTTTGAAACCCAGAATGACAAGACTCGAGGTAAAAGAGACCATTTTAACAACGAACAAGAAAGAAATGATGATGGAGTGATATCAGAATGGAGAGATTTTAGTTTGTATCACAAACCCACTTTTTAATAATACGAAGAGTTATTTTTTCTATAAAAGTAATATTTTGAACTCTCACTGTCTCTTTTTGGGCTCGGCTGAACATTTTGGGCCAAGAGAAACAAATCTCTTTTCTCTCACTCACTTTGGTCTTTTGCTTTCCCTCTTTTCCTTTTCCTTCTTTTTTCTGTTATTCTCTTTTTGTTTCTTCTTTTTTTCCTTTTTATATGAACCCCAACTCGGCTTCACAGCAAAACCAGGCTAGACGCTCAATGAGCGTGTCTGAAGGACCGTACGTCAGATCTGAGCCACTGATTCCGACTTCGACTAGTCAAATCTCATTGAACCAAAGTCCATCCGAATCGAATTGGGCAAACAAGTATGACGACTTTGAGATTGGAAAAGCTATTGGTAAATATAAATATAAAATAATATAAATTTATGTTTTTTTTATATTTATATTTGGTATTTGTATTATATCTGTGTGCGTTTGTGGGTCCGTTGTAAAATAGGGTATGGGTCTTCCGCCGTTGTTTACGAAGCTATGTACAAGCCGTTAAAGAAAAGAGTAGCAGTAAAAATGATCGATTTGGATATGTTTGAAAGAAATCAAATTGACGAATTACGAGTAGGAATCAATGATGACAATCACATGCATACACTACATTGTAGCTAATATATTATCATTCACTAGAGAGAAACAGCGCTGATGGCATTATCAAAACACCCCAACGTATTGAGAGTATATGGATCATTTGTGAACGGATCTAAATTATATATTGTCACACCTTATTTATCTGCCGGTTCATGTCTTGATATTATGAAGTTTTCTTTCCGCGATGGCTTGGATGAAATATCAATTGCCACAATCCTCAAACAAGCATTAGACGGTCTTGTATATCTCCACAAGAATGGTCATATTCATCGCGATGTAAAGGCAGGCAACTTGCTGATGGACCAGTATGGAACGGTGCTATTAGGTGATTTCGGTGTGTCGAGTTCACTGTCGGAAAAGGGAGATGTGCGTAAAACATTTGTAGGCACACCCTGTTGGATGGCACCAGAAGTAATGGAACAAGCAGGTTATAATTACAAGGCTGATATTTGGAGCTTTGGTATTACTGCATTAGAGCTTGCCACAGGTCATGCTCCCTTTGCAAAATATCCACCCATGAAAGTGTTGATGATGACTCTATCCAATGCCCCACCTACACTAGATCGAGAGAATTGTAAACATAAATACTCAAAGATGTTTAAAGAAATGATTGATTCCTGCTTACAAAAGGATCCCAATAAACGCCCATCGGCAGAAAGGTTGATGAATCACTCCTTCTTTAAACTAGCAAAACGAAAAGAATATTTGGTTCGATCTATCCTTGCCAGCGCACTTCCTTTGGATCAACGACCAAAAAAGAAGATACCCGAAAAACATGTTTCTTATGAAAGCACAGACCAATGGGACTTTGATACCCAAGCAGCTGAAGACTCTTCCTCCTCTGATCAAAACTTGAATCCAGTGAGCGCAGATACACCCAGCCAAACACCTTTAGAAAGATCAAAGTCAATGATTCAATTCGAAGATCGTCCTCGTATAAGCAATTCCGACCGCGCTCGCTCATTAAGCAACGACCCTGCCTCCATGTCCTCAGAACCTCCTGCTTTACAAAAGAAACACATAAGCTTTGGTGATGTGATAATAAAAGATTCCTCTTCTTCGCTCAGATCCTCCACACCATTATCCACAGAAATAACAACAGAAACAAACAATACCAATGCACCCACCATTTCTAAAAAATCCCGATTTGTCATTGACGATGGAACACCATCCACACACGCAAGTGTTTCTTCGAATGCTGCTACCCCCATTGAACCAACGAGTGGAACCAACAATATGAATACACTGCCTTTACCTGCTAACGAAACAACAGGTATCGGACTTGGTATCACTGCTGCGCCCTCCACTGCACCATCAAACCCTCCATCCAACTCTACCGAGGTAGAAGTGAAGAAGGGACGCTTCAGTGTGAATCAAACACCCAACCTATCCGAGCCACAAGAAAAGACAACCGCAGAGCTCAAAGCAACGCCCATCTTGCGAACTTCAAGCCAGGATAGTTTCCAGAATGGTGGTACGAAATCACGATTTGGTGTTCGTATCGTGACCAACAATTACCCACCCAGTGTAACACCTAGCACAATGACACCTATCGAATCACAAGGGGTTTGCCTCTCACGAGAAAGCTCCAACGGATCTGTCTTGTCAAAAGACAGTAAAATCAGCCGTTTCTCGATTGAGAAACCTGATGCAAACGGTCCTTTCTGCGAATATTTACCTAATGGCGCCACTGCAGTTGTTTTCCCCGAGTGCCGTAAAAAGGGTAGATTTGAATTGACGGGTGGCTCAAATACACCAAATGAAAATACTAAATTAGAAGGTTTGTTTGTTTGGATTTTTTTTTTTGATTTAAGCTCATGTTTTGTTTGTTTGTTAAAAAAAAAGGTACTCAAAACAATGACTCGATGACTTCCTCGCCAATGACATCTCCATGCAGCTCACTTTCAAGAGGACAAGCATATCGTATTATGGAGCACCCACAAACAATGTATCACCAAATCGAAACATTGATAAAACAAGCAGACATACAAAAGCACATGTTGACTGAGATAATGATGAATGTCCCTCACATGCATAACCAACCCACCCGAGCAAGAACAGTGTCGGATAGTAAAAAACCTGCGTTTCAAGAAGAAAAGTAAATATTTCTTTTTACCATTATATATCATTTATTAAACAAGGAGTTCTCTAGATCACCTATTTCACTCAGCGACGATATTCATTCCACAGTCGAGCATCTTCAACAACTATTAATCACAGCTGCAAAGGAAAAGGAACGACTATTAAAGGAAAACGAGTCACTTCGTCGTGAAGTAGAACGTTTACGAAAACCCTCTGGTATACTTATGAAAAAACCATCTGTAGAACAAGCATTTATACCGGAAGCTGCGCAGGAAGCAGTTCAACCAGAAAAGAACACCTAACACCATCTCTCGTTCTTTTTTTTCTCGGGTAGAAAAAAAAAAGCACAAAAAAGTAAATAAATCTGTACAATTCTCTTTAAAAAAACGCTCATATAAGGGATTTTTATTTTCACATTTGGAGTTATTTTCTATAAACTATTTATACATTATGATATTCATGAATCGAGAATCGAGAGCGAATACCATCTCTATTAATGAACAAGTATTCCTTAAGATCGTTCTTCAAGACGATTTCTTTACTAGGATATTTACGGCCATCGTCTTCTTTTTCAGGCTGTATGACCTTTAAACCTGTATGATAAAGGTAGGGTATCAAGAATGGGATTGGCTGATCTGCAACAAGAATCAACTAAGAAAAGTGGCGGTGAGATTTAAACCACAAACCCCAATATTTTAACTTACATTCACATAACTAAATTTATCTTTATGAGGATAAGGTGTAGGAGGAGATACCATAATCTATTTTACAAATAAAATCAATATATCGCTTCTTTTAATATCCCTTTTCGTACTTGTTGGATTTTTGTCAGGTCAAACTGTGTGTCAACTTCAACGCGGTTAATAGCTCTTGCTTTCTTATTGTCAAAGTTTGGAACCACGCCGCAATTAATGATCTTGAGTATAAAAGAAATGAATTACTGACCGCCATTTTCTTTCTCATTTATAAAAATATACCTTGAGTGGTACTACATTCGAACCAAGATCTTTAATTCGTTTCTAAAATAAGCGTTGGAACAAGGGAAAGCCTTTTTTTTTTAAAAAAAATATCTTGCTTACAACTTCTTTATCTGATTCGGCTTGAATCCATTCTTTTGCAGTAACGTCAATTTCAGCAACTTCGGCTGGTTGATTGTCTTGAATCAAGTTGTTGTTATTTTCACTCGACATATTTTTTATTGTATTAAAAAAAGAGATACCGTAAGGGTTTGAGATGTCAAAATGAACGAAAAAAAGAAAGAATACAGAAAAGTAAGTCACGTTTGGCTTGTTTAACTGATCTGGATGAAGCCAAAAGATGAATATATGAATGTTTGTGTTTTTATTTATTATTAAAAGCAATTTCAAAAGAGTATTAAATATAAAAAGTAAAATATAAATAAACATGATTATCTGTATAGAAAGAGAAGTGTAAAAAAGACATATATTATGCGTGACGAACTGTGGCGTCAGCCTGATGCGTATCAGGTACATATTCGTATTCTTCGACCTGATAACCAGTCTCATCTTCTTTGGTTCCTTCAGGTCGAGCGCCTTCAGCAAAGCGTCCGACTGGATCTCTATTGAATCTAGAACGACGGATACTGTATGCAAAGTAGATGACCCAACCAATAGCCATCCAAGCAAAAAGACGCTAAATTTGTAACATTATTAGAAGAAGAAAAAAAGGAATAGAATATGGTTCGAGTGTTTATACATTACCCAAATAGTGGTCACCTCAGCAACGGCAATCAAACAAACCGAAATGATCATACCAATAATGGGGAAAAGAAGAGAAAAGTGTTTACCACCAGGAATCTTGAAACGGCGTTCAACATCGGGTCGAGTAAAGCGCATTACAATCACACCAAGATGTACGATAAAGAAGGCCAATAAGGTACCGACTGAGGTCATGTTTCCAAGTAAATCAACAGGTAAAACTGCTGCCAAGGTGGCTGTAATCAATCCAATGGTCAAGGTTGCCCAGTGGGGGGTTTTGAATTTGGGATGGATTTGTCCAAAAACACTAGGCAATAGACCATCCTTGGCCATAGAGTAAAATACACGAGATTGAGCAAGCAAGTTGATAAGTAAGACTGAGGTCAAACTTGAAGGGAAAAAAAATGGATGGAAATAATGATAAGCATATGTACATCTAGATATCATATATGAAATAAAGACGATCCACTTACCCACAAAGTGCACCAATAGAAACAAGCACCTTTAACCAAGTAAAGTCTTTACCAGTACGTATCATGACTTCTTCAACAGCGACAATGGCGGGTGTAGCATTAACAAGATACTTTTCATAATGAGCAGCACCTGTCATGATTGTACAGAAACCAATATAAAGGACTGTACTGATAGATAAACTACCAATAATACCAATAGGAAGATCGCGTTGAGGATTCTTGGCTTCAAGAGCTGCGGTAGTGACAGCATCAAAACCAATGTAACTATTTTTTTTTTAAAAAAAAAAAAGAAGAAGGGCATTAGTCTATTTTCGACTGAAACCAAGGTACAAAACGTTACCTAAAGAAGACAGTGGTAGCAGCAGCAAAAATACCAGGCGTACCAAAATAATGCCAATCTCCTTTGTTTTCAGGAACATATGGGTGATAATTTGGGGTATGCATAAAGCCAGCGAGGCCAAAGATGAAGAGAAGAATAACTACAAGTTTAATAGATACAACTGTAACATTGAACCAAGAAGATTGGCGAATACTAAAATAAAGTTTAGTTTTTTTTAAAGGTTTAGAGCAGCGCAAGATTCTTACCCAACAATCAAGATACAAGTGATAAGCATAATGATAACAAAACCAGGTACATTAAAGTAGTGTCCAGATGCTTCGATAGAGGCAGGGTTTTCGTGCCATGTTAATGGAGGCTCGGTCCAACTTTTAGCGAGCTGGATTCTACCATTGGATACGATATCAAAGAATTTTACAAAGTAACCTGACCATCCGACACCGACTATGTATAAAATATTTTAATTTAGCAGTTTATCATTAAAAATAATGAGAAATCGTTTACCTGTTGCTGCTCCGACCATGTATTCCAAGATCAAATCCCAGCCGATAATCCAGGCAACGAACTGTATATTATGGAGAATAAGTCTTTTTTTCTTTTCTTTCTTTCTAGCGCACTATTAGTTAAAACTTTACCTCTCCCATAGTAGCATAGGCATAGGTATAAGCAGAACCTGCAACAGGAATCATAGAAGCCATTTCAGAGTAACTAAGGGCAGCGAAGGCTACATATAAGTACATATAAAAAAAAAAGAATATATCAGTAAAAAATTAATAAAAACATGTTCTATGAATATATGATGAGCATCGTACCTGCAGCAATAGCAGCAATAATGAATGAGATGGTGACAGCTGGTCCAGCGTTCTTAGCAGCCGCTAATCCTGAAAGCACAAAAATACCAGTACCAATAATGGCACCAATACCAACAAAAACCAGTTGAAAGGTACTAAGAACACGCTTCAACTCATTGGCCTCTGCCTCGGCCCACAGCAACTCGACAGGTTTGATTTGTCCAAGTCTACGAATCCAGTAATGAGTGGACGTCTCGTCTTCTTGGCGAAGATAGCTGTGAGGATCTACTTTAGTATAACGTGCAGCGACAGCTTGAAGGAAAGTGGTGGGCTTGTCAGCGTCACTTCCTGAAGACTGACTGGTATGATAATCGCCTTGATTTTTTTCTTCCGACATGACGAAAATAAAGACAATGAAGAAAAGAAGGAGGAATCAAATTCGATATTTATATATGAAATGGAATTCAAAAACAGTGCGCCACTATCTCTGATAGAGTTATACAGTGTATCCATAAATGACAATAGGTCCCTATTTCCCAGGATAGGCCAAATCACGCCCACAAGGACCTAGGTCTTCTTCTGGGTCTTCCATACAGACTATAATTGATAAGAATAATCACCAAAATGTCACATCTCTAGTAATGGAATTGAGTGGTCATGTGCACAAATAGATCAAAAGAGGTAATCCCTTCCAGTGTCTCTGATCACGAGCTACTTGTTTTCAGAAATATGAATTGTGCCACGCACATCAAGTTTTCTCTTTGTTTTTTCGTGGGAACCTTATCGTATTTTATTTTTGGTAGAACAAAACCCAATCAAAGAAATGAATCTGATTTGAACCACTTATTTTCACTGGTGCTACGTTACATTCTGTTGAAATCAGGGAGCAAGAGAGATTTATAAACTGTACCTTTTGTGTTGAACTCTGATGGATCTATATAATATCAGGGGAAAAAAAGGTCAACCAGGATATAATATAGGATAGTTTAAACTTGAGTTATACTAAGTAAATGATGAAAAACGATGCATAATAGCATGGTCTTGTGTGTCATGTTCATCATAGATCTCATTTTTTTTTTACTTGTCTAAATTTTATCTTGCTTTTTGTTATCTAAACTCCGTTTTATGGTCTCACAACCCGAATGTAAACCATTAACAATAAAGATTTAAAATAAAATAAAACAACGCTGCTGCCATAAATGATTCATTCCATTGAAGTAATACACACCCTTCTTTTAATATATAGGATTGCGCTACATCGCTTTACAAATAATTTTTTTTTAAAAAAAAAAGAGTGCAAGTTTATCTTAAACTTAGCCAAATCTAAAAAAGGCTACCTTACACACGAATTAAAAAGTGAATAGCAATTCATCAAGATGGACAATCATATTGTTTATTTGTTTGGCTCAGCAATTGATGGGATGATGAAAGATATCTTTATCAGTTTTACTAAATATAAAAGGATTTATGAGAGTTCCTTCCCACAAATGTTTATATCAAAAAACGGATCAAGTTACACGTAATTTGATATATGAAAATAAAACATTAATTCGTTTAGTCATTTAAAAAGCATATTGCGAATAAGTTTGAACACAAAATACATTTCGTATCGCTTTTGAATAATAAAACAGCATATGATGTTATGAAACGATATTTATAACATCTGGCGATATAGTATTGAAATCGCATAGACGCATCAAATAAGGCAAAAATGATTTTTATATTATTCGGTTTGGGTGCGTACAAACACTTTCATGTCACTGCATGCTAAATTTTTTTTTATCTAAATTCGTCCATCTCATTTTCTCACCTTGTCTACTTTTATGGGCTAATTAGCTCTTATTTTGTATTTACAAGAAAGGATTAGTGAGATCATTTAATTTGATATTTTATATATAAAAGAAAAAATAAATAAATACTTGGTCTTTCCCCCTTTTCTTTTTTCTTCAGGATATTCAGGAAAGTCCATTGCTTCCTCTCGTACTCTTCTGTTTTTTTTTTTTTGACGAAAGCAAAGAAGTTGGTCACCAGACTTAAGGGTTGCCCTTTTTTTTACTGCTGAATAGCTAAGCATGTTTAATTAGTATCATACTTTGTTATGATATCTATTACAATTTAATCGATATATATGAATGCATGTATGAATGTCTGAATGGTTGAATGGATTAAATAGTATTCCAATTCCTAATATATGTAAACATTGTAAGAAGTAGAAATAAAATAAGAAGGTGGGAGAAAAAAAAGGTAAAAAGGAAAAGAAGAGGCATAGAGGAAAATAAACACTGACTTTATGCCATTCAAACTTCTACTTAAACCATCGTCCCATATATTTTACACACTTGGTAATGAATCGATAGATCTACTACTTGTTCTCTTATGGTTGATATACTTGAATGTTTATTTTTTGATCTACAATCATGATTGAACTTGAGGAATTCTGAAAATCTTTATTTTCAAAAGGAGCGAAATATGCAAAAATCATACAGGTGATAATCGAAATCACCTTTTTCTTTCTTTTAGATTTTTTTAAACTTTAAAAAAGGTTACATCGATCCAATTGAGTGTTAACTCTCCGATTGTACTACAAGATACAGCATTAAATGATGATAAGGAGCCTTTATCTTAACAGGGTGCAGGAATGATCCTTCTATAAAAAAAATATATACTCGCTTGTTTCCTGAAATATAGACTATTTTTAAGCAATTTACTCACGAAAACAATTTAGCATAAATGATGCTAACAAATCATGCAATCATTGCGTACTATGTAAATAGGATTTAAGGCATTCTAACAACTTTTTTTAACGACAAGAAAGGACATAATGCCTGTAATACACAACGCCCCTGTGTTTCTACTAGTATTGCAATGATGAATGTAAACTTTATATATAAAAAAAAGAAAATAATTGATGTTATTTCGATCAGTGTAAATGATAGATAAAAGCACGGCTAAAGGTTATTGTAATTGTTATCATCTTTATGCTTTGTTATCTAAAGTTTATATTTTTCTGTTAGGTTTAGCATATCAAATTTATAACAGAATAGTTTTCTTCTTTCTAATTTTCTGATGCTAATAATGATAAATATCTCTCCAAGTACTTATTGGTCCAGATCTCTGTGCAAAACAAACAATTTTATATCTAAGGATACGGTCATGTAATTCCAATACTTTATGATAGTAAAGCTGTTCTTAAAATATATTAATTTTCATATAACCCGACTTCAATTGGAACTATTCATGGTATGGTTCAGTTAAAAAAACAAAAAAAAAAAAACTCGAAATGTCAGATTCCACTTCTTTGCGCAATCATGACCCATACCATGAGTTATTAAATACACTAAGTAAACCAAACCACAAGAGCAGGTGGCCTTTAAGTATGAAAATATAGAAACATTTATATAGAATCACCCCTTACATTATAGTATTGAACAACTAATAGTACAGTAATGAGGTATGAGTATCACACAGTGATACAAATAGTGATTACTTAAATACTTGGCTGTTCTTTATGTTCTAAAAGTTGCCCTTTCAAAACGCCATTTTAAGAAAACTTGAGAATTTTGGGACACTTAAAAAAAAAATCAAGTAAAACGGTGCGAAAACAGAAGATGAGTATGGATCTTTCTTTTTGTTGAAATAAATCTTTTGTTTTTACGACCCAATGTATAAATCAGGTAAAAGCGACCGGAAAAGGGCTGTGGGACTTGTTGTAATACAACGCTATGAACACATTCTCCATATTCTAAAAGTATTGTTCTGAGCTCGTCATTGTTTTTATTTTTCGCTTAATTTCTACGCTTTATAATATTATTTACTTTTAATACCATGATAGCTTGATGAAATATACTTTGCCGTATCTTAGTTGTAATGTGTGTAAAAATTGTGAGTGTACATTGTAATTCTGAACATGAGGGGATTTCATATACCTCGTCTGTTTTCCTCCATTATATTTAAAATGATTTTATGGTGC